>JAJKFJ010021238.1:0-16728 GCA_027382625.1 Tetmemena sp. SeJ-2015
AAAAAAAAAATTTTATTTTTAAAAATTAATTTTAAAATTATTTTATTGATGACAGATAATTGAAATGTAATAAAGGTTTTATTATTATTGTAGATTCTATAATTACAAATAATCATCTTAAATTTACGAATGAAAGGATAATTACACTCGTCATTAATGAAAAAAATTTAAAAGGGAAAAATGCATAAATTTAGGTAGACATAGATTATTTAATTTTGCTCTCACGTCTTTTATACTTCCTTTGTCTTAAACTTCTTCTATTCTTAGTGATTTAAGTACATTTTAGCTTACTTACATGAGTGAAGGAGGAATCTTTACTTTTCGCACTCTGATGACAGATTTTTACTAGGTGTATTAAACTTTTGATGTATTCATTCCTTGCTATCCTCACAATATATAAAATAAAATATAAAATATATTTTTGCATAACATAGTTCAGCTGCTAATAACAAAATAAAGTGCGAAAAATAGACAGTCAAGTTGTTATCTTCTGAAACTCAATTGCCTTAGCTTTTTTTTTGACATTTTAATTATGTGTAAGAAAATTTATAAGTATCAGCCTTCTACTTACAATTAAATTCTTCACTATAATACAATAGGCATATTTAATGGATATGTGGATCCAACTACAATATCGTATAATAATTTAATAATTTTTATAATGCTATCCAAATCATTTGCAACCGCCCTTCTTGTGGCTGGTTTCGTTACCACTCGTGTTTAGGGATCAGTCTAAATGTTCTCCTCTTCTGAGAATGATTTCTCAAAGTACTTCTCCAGCCCAATCCAGCATCAAAAGTGCGGTGGATGTGCAGGCTATGACTAGCCTCCTTCAAATGTATTCTTCGACCACTCTTCAATCATCAGCCCTTGGAGTGTGGACAATGAAGTCAGCTTCCCCTAGACCTATAAGGATAAGATGCATCTCAGGATGGAACAATATGTTAACATGACACTCATCAATGCTCCACCAGACTTCAAGTGCGACTATGAAGGGCAGCCTTGCAACTGGCTTTACATTGGATCTTCAGGTAGAGCTCAAAAATAGATTTTGAGAACAATTTTAATTGCTCTTACATTTTGGAAACTCTACCAGAACAGTAAACTCGTAGAACCTGAGAAGGCCCCATACTATCTTGGACTCGCTAAAACCTATATCGAGGGTAGTCTTAAGGACGTATCCAAAGAACATGATGACTACATCTCCTTCATTCATGGAAATGTTGGTGTGTTCTCAGTTGCTAGTGTTATCTACGACTCTCTTGGTGACACTCCCTTAATTATTTAATTTCAAATTTCATTTATATTTTATAATATAGATTGTGAGGGCTCAATACTACATAGACTAGGTGAGAGAAGTTTTTAAGCGCCCCACAATTACACAGCACACAAACTACGACGATGGAATCACAGGCTTCTTGTACGCACTTGACTTCCTTGAAAGCTACTACGATCAGTAACTTTTTGAAAAAGAAGATGTCAGCAGATATGCCCATCACCTCTTCGAGTATGGCTACAAGAACAGACTTGAAAATGGAACACTTGTCTTAAATATAATATTTATAGTAGGATAAACATCTTCCCATTGCCTTTCCCTAATGCTTAGAATACAATAGGATTCGGTGGAGGCTCAGCAGGAATCCTCCACCGCCTTCTTCAGCAACCAGAGCTCGTTAATAATGAGACTGTGCGCCACTATCTCTAGATCTCGGTTGACTATCTGATTGCAAGACAAAGACTTGATGGCTAAGTCGTTGACATCCAAAGAGGTATGGAGGAGAGAGTTCAGTGGTGCCACGGCGCTCCCTCAGCTATCCCAGTACTCGGCCTCGCTTACAAAGATTAAATAGAAGAGTGATCTTTGTTTATTATAAGTATTTGGGGATGAGAAGTACTTGAAGGCCGCAGAACTAGCAGCTGACTACACTTTCCAGTATGGAGTGTTAGTGAAGGGCATGAATCTGTGCCATGGAACCTCCTCCAACATTTATATGCTGCTTTACTTGTACTCTATCACCAAGAATCCTAAATTCAAGTACTACGCAGTTGAAATGCACAAGTTAATATAATTATATGGTGCATTCAATTATAATGATATTAAAGTTCGCTCTTGACATCCCTCAACTTACTGACCCAGATCAGATGATTTCCTTCGATTGTCTAGGTCAGTACTCTAGCTTCGTGGACTCTGCAGCTTCTGCAATTGCTACTTACTCAGACATGATTACCTACATTATCTTTACAAAATAATATTTGTTGCTCAATTGCTTAATAATATATTTAAACTACTTTGATGAGAGTGAGGGAAGAGAAGTTGGTCAGATGTGGATGATTGGCTGGGGTAATATCTCTCACAAGACTCTTAACAAGGGTGCATACAAGATGGAATTATCTGCTTCCGAGGAAACCAGATTCTTAACTGAATGATTCTACAAACACACTCTATAATCCTTTTATCATTCACAATTACATCAAAACTACAAATCTTTGTTTATCATTCTACTTTTAAATAAAAAATATTTCATCTTAATATGAAATAGAACTAATAATTTTCATTCCTTTTTTATTTATCTTTATAAATTTTTTATAAAAAATTTAATGAAAACTATACCAAAACTATAGTTTACTATATTAAAAAATAATGATTGCAACCCTCAATTTCAATAAAATTACTGCTATTTTTTATACAAAGATTTTCTACGTTGCAGATTATCTGATCCTCGCTTTTAGTGAAGAAGTATGCTGATTTCAATGTCATTGATAGTGAATTGGTTTCCCCTTTTGTCACAATATTCATCAGAATATAAAATTAGTAATTTTTATATGTTATAGAATATATAGACAGACATTTCTTACAATATTTTCTCAATTAGATTTAACATTTAAATTCAATGTTTATTGTATAATAATATTTGAAAGTAAAACAATAAACTTAAGTATTGTCAAACATATTATTCTAATTTATAATTCTAAGTTAAAAATGGGATGAATAAAATTAATTAAATAGGTCGTCTTATTTCTCTTTTTTTAATGCAGTTCAAAATTTAATAGTTTTATGTGAAAATATTTGGCTCTCTCTAGATTTTTAATAATTCCTAATCATTTGTATATGAGCAAATCTTAAATTGATCTTATAAAATTAAATTTTTATAATTTTCAGCTATAATTCATGTCGGTTATATTTTTTATTTACTGATATTCTTTAATATTTTATAAAGTTATAAACGAAAACTTATTTTTTTTTAAAAAAATGATCTACTATAGTAAGTATTTATTATGAACAAGTGTTTATGGAAAATTTATAGAACAGCAACTGAGATATATTTTAATGAATTAGGAATTTAGTAAAAGTTGATTAAATTGGTATGGTCTTGCTGACATTTTATGTATAATTATATTTATGTTAATAAAATTTTTAAGACCTCGCTACTCATGTTAAAACAAAAGTAATGACCGTAAATTTTAAAATTAAGTATGACTCTTAATTAAATTGACACTAAATGAGAATCTCTATTATTTTTTAATTTATAAACTTAAATTTTATGGAAAATTTTAAGCTTTATATATTTCATCCATATAATTGAAATTTATCTAAGAAGAGAAACTACTTTCAACAATAAAGAGTTTGATTAACTGAGAAAAAAATTTATTAATAATTAGTCCTACTGTAATAAGAATAATATTGTCTCATTAATATTTGAGAATAGAAAAAATTAAGAAGAGAAGATTAATTAATGAATAAATTAAATCATAAAATTCATTCGAAGAAATTTAGAGAGCCTCATATACAGAAATAAGTTTGCCAGAAAGATAAGAAATGCTTCAAAATAAAATTGCAAGATTTATTCATGTCAACATCTTATCTAGAGCTGTAAGTACTACAAGTCAACGCACAATCATTAAAACTTTATAAAATTCTGCTTAGATTTGATTTATTTCTTGAAATGTTATAGTAGTGAAATAATCCGTAGTTAAGTTTAGTTAGTGTAACAAGCATGACCAATGCATGCGCTGTAAGTAGTTAACAATTCAGACATAGCCTAAGGCTAAGTTTTATCAATGATTTTATGCTGAACAATCACAACGACCTCGTCTTGGTTTAGTCCTACTTTTTTATGCTCTGAGCTATCACTCAAACCAAATTATCTCTATAATGCAAAGGTAAGCACAACCGTAAATCCAGCTACGCTTTTAGCTTACTTCATCTCAACTTGCGCGATCTTAAATTTTCTTTTCGATAATTCGAAAATATTTTGAACTGGATCAACCAGGGTAAGTACTACGCGTTGTATAGGATATGTCACTTTAACAGTATGCAAATCTAGATCACCTGCGAATGGAGGCGATAGCTCCATAATCTATAATAAATAGGGTGTCTTTATCCAAGAAAAGGAATGAAGTCCTTATGCAGTACAGAGTCTTTTGCACAAAGTTCACAAAGACAATCGAGAGAACTCATACTTCCAAGATTTAAGATAAAAAGGCTTGGTCAGAAATCGCTGAGAGCAACGAATATGGAATACTACTGCTGCATCTTCCTATCTTCTTGCCTGCACCATCTCTGCTCAACTTGTCCGAATTTTCTCAGAGCATTTATAAGCTAGGTGCGAGCAACCTCGATTCTATTGATTGCCTTATTATTTTCCTTCATTAAACTCTTTGCTCCATTTTCAGACAGTGCATCTACAAGTAGGACTTACCTTCAGAGTCTCTTTCAGCACTCCTCACTCTCTCTCTGTCTGAGTTGGAGAGTGGTCCACTGTTGATGGAGTCGAGTGAAGTAGCTCGAGATCTTCGCTTCGAACTAGATTAGAGTTGCTCGCCATCATCCTCTACCACGAGAGTGAGTTGAGCATATTCACAGAGTGACCGAACTTGGTTAGAGCCTTTCCAGACACTTACTATCCGAAATTAACAACTAAATTAATAAA
The DNA here is from genome assembly GCA_027382625.1 of Tetmemena sp. SeJ-2015. Lineage (NCBI taxonomy): Eukaryota > Ciliophora > Spirotrichea > Sporadotrichida > Oxytrichidae > Tetmemena > Tetmemena sp. SeJ-2015. The sequence continues at coordinate 4,932 of JAJKFJ010021238.1, forward strand.
TCAATCATTCTCCTCACAGCATTTAAATCTTGTCTCGTTGCAGCTCTTGGCATGATGTATACTAGGTCTTGCAATTTACTATAAGCATCTTCGTTGAGATTTTGGCGTTATGCTTTTTTTGAAGAAAAAATTAATATTTTGATCAAAGTTACTCTCCTCCCCGCTTTAATGATCTTATTTAGAAAAATAAAGAAGGTTTATATTCAAAAATCTTTTCTCACCAATCATTCCTTAATCTTAAAAAAGAAATAGAAATAATCGTGTAAAACATGAATCTTCATTGAAAGAGTTAAAAATTTAGCAATTGTCCGTTTTTTAAGTAATAATTCCTTAGTTTTAACTTTAAAACTCAAATAGACAAACTGTTTACTAATAAAAAGAAGAGTTGGTTGAGATCATGAATTCTTAAGCCGAAGAGTTATGCTTTACTCGATTATATATGTGCATATTTTAAGACTAAAAATCAATTGGTGAGAGAAGTTTTTTTTAATATAGGCCTCCTGATATTTCAAAATATGTTCATAAAAATGATGAGATACTTTGAGGATTTTTATGTTTACAAAAAATCTAAAAAATTTAGAATGAAACTTTTTTTATATTAAAAAATATTGTCCTTAAATTTTTTTATTTAAATTAAAAAAAATTTAATTTATCCTTTTATCACTTTTTTCGGGCTATTTATCGAAAAATAGGCCTAGACAGTCGATATTTATTAAAAATGTCTGGATACAGACTCATTCAAAATAAAACTATTGCAATTCATAATTTAGATAAAATTGCTATATTCTACTTTGGGATTAATTGTATTATTTTTGTCATTTTAGAAATAATTTATCAATGATATTCAGGATCCACTTACAGAATATTGTAATAATAATTTAATAATTTTTATAATCAAGAAGGATTATAAGGATAAAGAGTAAAGAAAGAATAATCCGTAGCACATATCATATTTTATTTGTGATGAGGAAGCAGGCAGTGACATTATAACTATCCAAGCCCAGAGTCTCTCTCAGCTCGGATTTTGGAGCTAACCGAGAGCATGGTCTATTGCTCCAACTCAGAGATTTATGCTGCTACAAGAGTTGGAGTGTTTCTCATCTTGAGAGTTTGAAGGGGAGCTCTCGAGATGATCATGGAGCTCAGCCTAAGACTTAATCCTAGGTCATCATTGACTTTGAGCCCTTGTACTGTCTTCCCAACATAATCTGGTAAAACAGTATCACATCTCTCCACGCAGAGATATCTATTGTTCCATCGCCAGCATCCAGAAGTCAGACTCTGCAAGGGTTAGATCACTGAGAAATTTTATTGCGAGCATGGATTAAAGTTCTTTGATGCAAGGAGTGAGTATATCTTGATTAGAAGGAAGAAAAAAACATGAGGAAAACTGAAGACTTTATTTTGTAGGCACCAAAGGATGCTCTTGGGCAAGAGCAAAAAGGTATTATATCTTCTTCCTCGAATAAACAATATTCAAGCGTACTATTTAATCCTCAGGTCTTGGGCTAAACCTTATTAAAATTAAGTTCAACATATGATAATCTCCAGCGCTGGTTTAGAGGAGCTTTTCAGATTTTCATAGAGATAATAAAAGGGAACTGAGGTTCGGTTACGCTATCTCAGAGAGAGGCCTTAGGTGATCCTAAACAGCCATAGAGCTCATTATTCTAGAAATATAACCCAGACTTACTATATTTTAGTGATAGAGCTCATCTTCACTCTCTATTCTCCTCATGCATTGACTCCATCGAGGAGGTAAGTGTTTTCCAGTGTGAATGTTAATTATTAGCAGGCACTTGCGCTAAATGTCTTCAGAGTGAAGTAATTAGCACATAGATATCATAGTTAGCGCAAATCAATTGATAGATAAACTTCTGTGAACACACCATATCAAGTGGCCTTAGATGAATAGAAGACAGGGTCATAGAAGTGGAGTGACTAGGAATAATTATGAAGTAACTTTATTTTATGGAATTTAGCAATCCAATGTCTTTTTCAAATCTTTTGGCCTTCTAATTATGTTCTCTGCCAAAATGCTATCTTCCACTACTTCCTCTTAAGAACAGGTTATCTAAAATATATTTCTCTTATTCAACTGACGCTTTACAGTTTATGTAAGTTTTGCAATGCCAGAGCTTTGCCCTTTTTGTCTTTAACCTCAACTAAGTACCTCAAATTCATACTCCAATTGTAGGGTTAAGACTCAAGGCTTCTTCTATCTCCTCCTGTAGTCTGTGAGTGGATGAGTTTCTATAGGAAGTCTCCTCTGAGAATGCATAGTATTGAAGGTATGCTGATACGCTTAGGCAGCTCTTCCATGTCATCATAGTAGTTGAGATAGTTGCGCAGCTCCGTTTTCTCACCTACCTTATCATTGATGCCTACCAAAGAGAGTTCAGGGTTCTTGTTAGCATTAATTTGGTTGTGCTAAGATGTGCTCAACAACATTTTTACTTGAGAGGACATCTCTTAGGAAGCAGAGGCAGGTCCTCTATTGGAGAGCTGGTGATAAAAATCAATGAAAGGTTAAGTAGTATTTCATTACTTTCATTTGAACTTGATATAAGAGTAGAACCCCCTATTGGACCTGAACTTCTATTCCTACAGCTTGTTCCTCTCTGGTTAAGTTCATCATCATTAGAGTAAATACAATCTGTCTGATCTTCCTTGAAAATTTGTTTAAGTTTTAATTAATTGAGTTACATAAGCTAAATTAGAGCCAAGATACTTAATAGTAGAGCTATCTCTATTAATCTTAGCTGAATAAGTAAACTATACATAACCTTGTGTTTCCGAAGCTTCATATTGCAGAAAACCTAGGGTTCTTACAAAAATTAAAAACCAAAGGCATAAATTAGTTAAAACTGAAGAAAGAGTCTTTCCTACTTCTTGCTTTCTCAAGGCACACCTGCTAGCTATAGTAAGAATGATCTATTGTGCTTTTGGTTCATCTTTCTTAGAGAAAAATTGTTTAAGCAAGACACTGCTATACTAGTTACTCCTAACCAATATAGCATCGCGCCAGAAATAGTTATCCCATGCGAACTCGCACAAGTCTCAACATTACCCTAGATTACAACAGTTTATTCCTAAATAAAACATCTATTCTGGTTGGATCAGCTAATCCAGGCTCCTACGCAGGTGATCCAAAATTAAATAAGTAATAAGAGGAGCCATCACTCTGTCATTCTCAAAGAGGCCTATTTATGTGAACCAGCGAAAATATCGCTCTAGAATTTGATGGACTAGGAGTCGCATTTCCAATTGGATGTGAGATCAATACTATCTCGGAGCACTTTGCATTGACTGGAAGTTTTTTTTAGGAGGCGCTTCAGAAACAAGAATGAGACAGATAGCACCATTTGAAATTCAGTAGGTAAAATTTGTGAGTGGATACTGAGATCATGATGAAAGTATTCAATGACTTCAAGGTAATCAACTATCTTAAGAATAAAGGCGTACAATGTCTCGACAAGATCAGGCAGATTTACATCTCGAGAGATGGTATAGAATTAATCTACAGAGAGTTTGACTATATCTTTACAAGCTTCACATAAAACCCATTCCAGCATTGATCCTAATCGTGGTGCAAAATTTAGTGCTCAGCTTTGTGGAGCAGTGAATCAGCAGGGTGTAACATACCGATTTTCCTGCCCTTCCTACTTCGCATTATTGGGTGAAAAAATCCTCTAAAGGTCTTCTTTAGCAATTTTGCCATGCAAGTATGACTGCATAGGAAAGCCTATACGCGTTGATGTCACCCATTCCTTTGATCAGACATCGCGAAGAAGAAGTTCTGGTTGCTAAGGCCTCTTTGGCATCTACTTTTTTACCCTCATTTTATGAAGTGACTTTCGCAAAGAGGCTCTTCTCTCTCTCTCTGAAATCAAAGTGGATCAACTCACACAGCATTGATGGTGCAAAACATTCATTGGGCTATACAAATAGCAGACGTAGCCCAAAAATGACTTCATTAAATTCAAAGATGAGGTCTTGGCTATAGAAGACTAGTCAAAGAACCTCAACAGCTGTTTAAAAAGACATGATATATTGGATTTTATAATCAAATTTTATCTCGATATTTTCTCTTGAATGCTAGCCAAATCCTTAGCTTCTGTTCTTCTTGTTGCAGGATTCGTCACTACTAGTGTTTAGGGTTCTGTCCAATTGTACTCCTCTTCTGAGAATGATATCTCAAAGTACTTCTCCAGCCCAACTCAGCATCAAAAATTCGGTGGGTGTGCAGGCTATGACTAGCCTCCTTCAAATGTATTCTTCGACCACTCTTCAATCATCAGCCCTTGGAGTGTGGACAAAGAAGTCATCTTCCCTCAAACTTACAAGGATAAGATGCATCTCAGGATGGAACAGTATGTGAACATGACACTCATCAACGCTCCACCTGATTTCAAGTGCGATTATGGTGGACAGCCTTGCAACTGGCTCTACATTGGATCTTCAGGAAGAGCTTAATAAGATACAGTGAATAATTATAGTAGCTCTTTCATTTTGGAAACTCTATCAGAACAGTAAACTTGTAGAACCTGAGAGGGCCTCATACTATCTTGGGCTTGCTAAGACTTATATCGAGGGTAGTCTTAAGGACGTATCCAAAGACTTCGATGACTACATATCCTTTGTGAATGGAAATGTTGGTGTGTTCTCAGTAGCTAGTGTTATCTACGATTCTCTTGGTGACACTCTCTTCATAATTATAAGCTTTATAAAATCAAATAAAAATTTAAGACTGTGAAGGCTCAGTACTATATAGATTAAGTGAGGGAGGTGTTGAATCGTCCAACAATTACAAAGTATACAGACTACGATGATGGTATCCCAGGCTTCCTGTATGCACTTGACTTCCTTGAGAGCTACTACGATCAGTAACTTTTCGGCAAAGAAGGCATCAGCAGATATGCCTATCACCTTTTCGAGTATGGCTACAAGAACAGACTTGAAAATGGAACTCTTATCTTTAAAAATAAAATATATCATATTAACTTTAGATCTTCCCCGAGCCTTTCCCAGATACAAGAACTTCTATTGGATTCGGCAGAGGATCAACAGGAATTCTCTTCCGCCTTCTTTAGCTACCAGAGCTCTTGAATAACGAAACAGTGCGCCATCATCTCTAGATCACAGTCGACTATCTCATTGCTAGACAAAGATCTAATGGCTAAGTAGTCGATATCTAAGGTGGTATGGAAGAAAGAGTTCAGTGGTGCCACGGCGCTCCCTCAGCTACCCCAGTACTCGGCCTCGCTTACAAAGATTAAATAGAAGAGTGATCTTTGTTTATTATAAGTATTTGGGGATGAGAAGTACCTGAAGGCCGCAGAGTTAGCAGCTGACTACACTTTCCAGTTTGGAGTGTTAGTCAAGGGCATGAACTTATGTCACGGAACCTCTTCCAACATTTATATGCTGCTCTATTTGTACTCTATCACCAAGAATCCTAAGTTCAAGTACTACGCAGTTGAAATGCACAAGTTAATTCAATTAAATTTCATATTCAATTATAAAGGGTTAAAGTTCGCTCTTGACATCCCTCAACTTACTGACCCAGATCAGATGTTATCCTTCGATTGTCTAGGTTAATATTCGAGCTTCTTGGACTCTGCAGCTTCTGCAATTGCTACTTACTCAGACATGATTACCTACATTATCTTTTAAAAAAAATATTTGTTGCTCAATTGCTTTTTAATGTATTTTAACCTACTTTGATGAGAGTGAGGGAAGAGAAGTTGGTCAGATGTGGATGATTGGCTGGGGAAATATATCTCACAAGACTTTGAATAAGGGTGCTTACAAAATGAAATTATCAGCTTCTGAGGAGACCAGATTCTTGACTGAGTGATTCTACAACACACACTCTATACATCTTTTATCTCACAATTACATCAAATCTATTGTTTATCAATCTACTTTTAAACAAAAATTAGTTCAATTTAAAATATGAAATTTTTTTTAATTTTTTAACGAAAAATTTTTCCTATATTAACTTATAATAATTTATTGTTTTTTATAGGTTTAAATTAAATTATTTTTTTTCGTTATTCCCCCCTTTTTCCCTAAATAATCTTTAAAAAAAATTTAAATTTAACAAATAAATTTCATCTTTTTTTTAAAAATAAAAATTTTGAATATGAGATTATCTAAGAATATTATATTCATTATAATTTGTACATCACCTTCTGATTTTAATATGAGTGAAATAGGAATAGATGATAAAGGAATTCAAAACAATCAAAAGTAACAGAAAGTTAATTACAGGCTGGAGTTTAAATGAGCAAGTAAATAAATCTAATTAATTAAATAAATGGAAAACCAATGAAAACTAAAGCCAGATCTCCATGTCTAAAAAAACCACTTTGAGCACTCATTGTAAAACTATGTCATCAAAGAAAAATTTTTAATAAAAATGGAATAAAACTTTTCATTAATTAAGTTTTAGACAGAGAGATGGATATTTAAGATAATTATCGCTAATAATATCTCTCAACTTTCATCATTGCAAATGTAATTTCTAAAGACATAAACTGGGTATAATCCGCATTCTTTCTAAAGTATTTTCTATTAAAACACGCATCTTCATTCATAATTCCCCTTTTAATTAGAAAAAGTGTCTACTTCTGTTACTTTTGATTGTTTTTGAATTCCTTTATATCTATTCCTATTTCACTCAATTTTAATTTTTTTTTGCATTTTTTAAAAAAATTTTCATAATTTTCTTTTGTTAACTTCAGAGAAAGTAACAGAAAGTTTTCCCCAAAATAAATGTAAAATATCAACAACTAAAATTTATAATACGTTTTTCACATAATATAAATTTTTATTTTAAAAAAATTAAAAAGTTAATTATATATTTGATTTTTCCTTTTCCGGAAAAAAAAAATTTTATTTATGAATTCATTGCTTTTTTAGTTAAAATATATTTAAATACCCAAAATTTTTTTTTAAATTTTTTCTTGAAATAAAAAAATTTTTTTATCTCTTTTTTTTTAATTAATTATTATTTTAAATTCCATTTTTCTTATGATTGAGTCTTCAAACTTAACTAGGTTAAACTAATTGGCGAGATGTGAACTTCATTTGTCTCAACAATTAATCTGGTTTCTTATTTGAAAATTGAAAATAAAAAAAATTAAAGATAATTATAAATGTAATAGCTCTTAAATGTCAGGTTTCCTTGTCCTTATATCTGTAGCTAGTTTTATTTTATTTTATAAAAGCTATTAAAAATAAATAGAATTAAATATTTATTAGTTTCCTTCATCTCAATTTAGGATTATAAATAATATTAGGATACTAAAGTAGCAAAATCAACCACATAAATAAAAATTTATAGCTTAAATATGATAAGATGATCAGAGATCAATAGTTCATTATAAAAAATGCTTTATTAAGTTTTATTTAATTTCTAATATAGCTGAGAATTCAATGAAAATTGAATTAAATTTAAATTCAAAAAAAATTATTAAAATTTGTGACAGTTAAAGTATGAATTTTCGTGTTGAAATTAATACCATTTGATTAAGTATTAAATTCTAAGCAACTTTCATCCTTATAACTTCTTCATGGAGATCGGAAGAGAGTTAACTCGATCATAAATTTGTAAACCTAGTTCATTTATTTTTTCAGAGTTTTAACATCAATATCTCTTCGCAGAGTTCTCCTCTTGTGATTTCAGTGGAATAAACTCATGCTATATCTCAATAAGCTCTCTAACATGCCCCATATTGAGCTATTTTTTTCATTTTAACAGCTAATTTGCAACTATTCATTTATTATTTTAATTCAATTCAAGATTTTCACTTAATTTTTAACTTTAATAAACCAATTAAATTCATTTTCTTATAAGAAATTATTTGATATGAATTAGGTTCTCTGAGTTTTAAAAATTGACCATTTGGTTAATTTATATATATTCAAGAAAATAAATCCAATGATATGAGTTGATATTTTATAAAATAATAAATTTAATCAACGAATACTTTTATATTTTTATGACTGATAGACAAATATATAAATTACTCATTGAATAAATTATAGAATTTAAATAAAGACAAAATAAACACTTAAATATTTTGATAATCTAAGGCTTGTATATACCTTAAGGTAATGTGTCTACAGTTAAGAGAACAGCAAGTCCTTCCTTATCAGAGTTTATAAAACTTGAAAGAGTGAAAATCTTTTGGAAAACTTAGACTCCAAGGTCTTAGATTTTGCCTTTTAAAAAATAAGTATGGTAGGAATAAATGGCTTTGGTCACACCCTGCTAGATATCTCAAAAGATTCCCTTGCAGAACTATTGTCTTGTATCTGAATCATATCATCCTTAACTAATTAACCTCTTCCATTACTCCTTTGAGTGTTTATCTAAGATAGTGAGCTATGATTTTAAATTTCTGCTTTTCTCGCAGTTTACCATATTAAACATTATTTACTAAATATATAAATTTTGAAAGAAATATCGCTCTCTCAACTTATGCCTGACAAATCCTTCTCTTATCTTCAAGCACATTTGGTATGAATGCTCAAGTATTTAAAAACACCCAAATCTTTTTAAAATTATGGTTCTCTATTATAAAATAAAAAAAAAAATTTAGAATTTTTTTAAATTTCAGCTTTTTAAATTTTAAAAAATAATGGTTTTTTTTTTAAAAAAAAAATGTTTAAAAATTTAGTTTTCATATTTTTAAATTAAAAATTAATTATGGGAAGAAAAATTTTTAAATTTTTGTTTTTCTTTGTTTGTATTTTAAAACATAATTTTCTAAAAATATTAGTTTCTTTCTTTAGTTATTTAAAAATTTTTTTTTGCCTTTTAAAAAATTTTTTATTTTTAAATTTTTTTTTTGTTTTTGGTTTTCTCTTCCCCTTTGGGTTTTTTTTTAAATTTCCAAAATCTTTTTTTTGACCTTTTAATAAACCCCCAAATTTCCTTTTAAATGTTAATTTCCTAAAAAATTTTTGTAAAAAATTTTAAAAAATTTAAAATTTTTAATTAAAACTTTTAAAATAAATCTAAGTCATCGTTGCATGAGAAGAATTCATCTTCTAAAAATTTATAATTTTATATAAAATTTAATATAAAATAAAAAGAATACCAAAATAAATATGTATCTTATCTTTAATTATAAATTTATCATTTAAAATTAAAAAAATATATTTTATAAGACTTTGCGAAAACAAAATAAAGTAGTTTTATTCATAAAATTAAAAAACTATGTTTTGATAAAAAAGAAGAAACTCCCGAATATTAAAAATGAATTCTTTTATTGTCTTGAGATCTTATTTTTAAAGAAAATTATAAATTTGATAAAGTATGAATAATCATTTTGAGAATTTGAATGAAAAAGATGTAGAAGATACTATAAAAACCCTTTTTACTATTTCTAATCAAATTCATTTAAATATAAGAAAATAAACTTATGTGAGTAAATTCAAAATCAATGTAAGATTTAAAAAATTATAAAAATCAATCATCATATATTCTTTAAGTTATTTTTTTAAATAGCGGATAACTTTATGATTGTAATCCTTTTAAAGAAATAATTTATCTTATTATTTTTTCATTTATTTTTAATCCAACAATCATTTTTAGTTAATATCAAAATATATCTTAATTTTGAAATTGATTGTCATTAGATTATTGAGAAAGATTTTTATATTGAAGCAGACATTTTAAGTGTGAAATGGGGTAAATAATTTATCTTTATAATTATTTTGTTGACATTTAAATGTTTTAAGCTTCTAATTTAAATAGTTAACTATTTAACTTCTAATAACTTGTAATTGCATTTCTTTCTATTTAAAACAAATGATTTCTTAAATTTACTAAATTAAGCTTATATAATATATTATGAGTTGTTAAGATAATCATGTATTTTTACAAATATTTATTCATTTTTAAATGAATTATTTTTATTTAATAAGTAAATTGAATTTAAGTTTATCTAATATTTTAATATTAGTTTAGAAATTTGTTTTACCCATAAATTAGAATATTTATGATTAAATTATTCATACTTTAAAGAAAGAAATTTTTTCTAGCTTTTAATATCAATTTGAAATTATGAAATGGTAGGGATTCTATATCTTAGATGTATTAAATATCATTTAAATAAACTTAAAAATAAAATAAAAAATTTAATAGAAGAAAGTCAAAACTCAAATCAAGAAAGATTAACCTGAAGAAGTGATTTTTAAAATGAGATAGCTTAAATCTGTTATACTTTAATTTTTAATGAGAGAAAGAAGCGGTATGAAAATTTTTGTTAAGATCCCCTTTGGCAGAATAAAATTTTTTAATTAATTTTTATTCCGAATCCTCTTCATTTTTAAGTTTTATGCTATCATTCTTGATATTATTGAGGTAGAAGGTTTCATATATCTTGATTATCAGAATTGTGCCAAAAGTGTTTAAAATGCTAATGTAAATTCTTCTAGTTATTTTCAGGGAAAACAAGTTTTTATTAACCAGAAGGGATACCTACTTTATCTTAATTGTGGCTTGATATTCTCGTTTGTTTCGAATTTCATTGGTTTGAGTTTGCAAGAGTTACTATTGCTCATATTACTGGTACTATTACTAATAGAGTTATTAAAGATATTTAAAATAATAATTTAATCATTAAAATAACATAATAATATATTAATCAATCAAGAAATCTCTAACTTACAAGAAATGCTCAAAGTGGCTAGAATAGGGCGATTCTCTCCAATCCCGAGACAGGACGAAGGAAGGAAGGAGCCCGGGGTACCATCCATGATTGGGCGGAGTACCCCCAAGTGATGGAGTTCCTCATCTGTAACCGAGGAGCGTATGTCAGTTTTAGCCGGAGTTTAAAGAGAGGACTTGATAAGGATGAGAAGAGCAACAGTAACAGTGAGGGTCGATTGGGGGTACTCTGCCCTACTATGGCACCCGGGACGACTTCCTTCTCTCTGACCCAAGAGCAGGGAGCATCGCCCTATCCTAGTCACTAAGTCCGATTGGAACAACTGAAGCTGATTGAGTTGACTGGACGGTACGCCTGAATAAGAATCTCTTGTAAGTTGGCGATTTTGCACTTTAGTATTTTTTCACACTTAGAGTGTACATTTTGGCGCCTTAATTGTGCTAATTTATTAATCGTTTTTATAATAGTTTTAATATAATATATAGAATTTTAACTAAACCTATTTAATTTAGGCGGTCGCCCCTTATATATATATGCTAGGATCCTTTTTTATTAAATTAAATTTTTAATTCATTATTTTATTTAAAATACTATATAGATATTTAAAATATTAAAAATTACATATTTATTTACTGGATAAAGTTAACTCTTCAGAATGTTAAATTAAAATATTATAACTTACTTAATTACTCTTTGGCTCATTAAATAGTATATAATTTTATTTATATTTATTTTTAATTTTATTAGCAAAATTCTTATTACATAAATATCCTAAATTTTCTCAAATTATAAAACAATTTACTTATTGTAAAACCTTAATTATAAAAGATCTTTATAAAAAATTAATACTTCTTATTACATAGTATTTCTATCATTCTATCCTTTACATATTCAAGAAAAATTTAAATAGAAAATGAGAAAATATAATTATTTATAAGTAAATAAATATTTAATATTTACATTTACATTAAATTATAATTTTATAATCTACAAAATATAAATTGTATAATACAAAAGGTATAGTATTTATAAAGTCCCAAAGTTTAAATGAAAAAGAATCTCGAAATCTAAATTATCGTTTTAATTAATAATCTTTGGTACATATTTAA
>JAJKFJ010021239.1:0-22204 GCA_027382625.1 Tetmemena sp. SeJ-2015
GCAATTCAATTTTTTTCCAAAATAAATATTTTTTAAAAATTTTTTAAATTACTAAAAAAAAAATTGGGCCCTGGATTGATTTTTAATTTTTTAAAAAAGGGTTTTGACAAGGAGTTTTGTTTAAAAAATTTTTTAAGAAAAAAGAATGAAAAAAAACCCCCCCACAAAAAAACTTACATTTTTCTATAAATAAATTCGAGGAAATATTTATCAAAAATGGAGAGGCAAAAAAAACTGCAAAATTTGAATATTTTGAAGAGCAAATTTTACTTAGATAATAAAATTGGTGTATATCATTTAAAAAATATTTTGGCGTTGTTAAATTTGAGTGTAAATTATTTTTTAGTTATTTTCTGGAAATAATTGAAATCATGAAATTAGTCCTTCAATGAAATTTCATCAGCCAACAACTCTTAATTTTTTGGTATTTTTGGCAGATTTCGGCCAATATTTATAATTTTTAGCATTATTGCTCATTAAAGTAGGGGAGATGCACTTCCTTACCAACCCCAAATTAGATTAAAGTCTCATCAGAAATATGCGATCAAAGATTATGTGCGGTCTGGGCAATCTAGGTTTGGTATGTGCTCTGGGCAATCTGGGTTTGGTGTGTCGGTCTGGGCAAAGTGTGTGCGGTCTGGGCAAAGAGTGCGGTCTGGGAAAAGTATGTGCGGTCTGGGCAATCTGGGGAATGTATGTGCCGGTCTGGGAAATATGTGCGGTCCCCGACCCACGTGCGGTGCCGGACCCACCCCCCCAAACATGCTTTCAAGTGATAATTATTTGTTATTCCTCTCGTACCAAGTTGGATTACTGCCTTTGAACTTTTAACGCAAATTAAAAGTTGAACTTGATGTATCGGAGGCGTGGGGTTGAAAAGCGGGTGGGAAGTGTGGAGTACTGAAGTGTTTGTTGTTGATGTGTTTTTAGTCTGTGTCTTCCATTGTTTATTTAAAATTTATCATATATATACATATGCTTAATTGGTTTGCAATTTATGTATTAATTTTATTTATTAAGCTGCTTATTTAAATTCAAGACCTAAAATTACGAAATGAAGCACAAATATCATAACATCCACAAAAAATGGCTTAAATATAATTGAAAGAAGCAATGAATGAGTGACAGGAAATTTAAACAATTTTTCCAGATCAATTCATCTTAATTGTAATCTATAATATAGGGAAGATACGAATTGATGATAATGAAATTTAAAATCTTTTAAAATTTCTATTTTTAATTACAAAATTTTTTAGAATTATTGGCACAACGACAAAAACTTAGAAGAAAGGCAGACAAAACAAAGACCTGAAAAAAATTCTGTAGGACGAGGAGACATTCAATAATATGTGAAGTGAGATGTTCAAGACGACCAATGTGGATTGAAGTGGGTTATTGGAGCGCTCAAAGAACTGCATCTTCATAAATAACATTTGCGGAGAGATGGGAATGAAGAAGAACCCTGGTTATAAAAATATATCTGAGGTGTTCACAGAATTAGATGAGGACGCCAGCAATGACATCAGTGTCTACGAACTCAAGGGATTCCTGAGGAAGCTACTCATCACATAGAAGGAGGAGGTGGAAAAGGAAGTTTACAAGAAGTGAAGTCCATGTAAAGTGAATTGTTGGTAAATATAAAGTAAAGAATCACTGTCAATATGCAGCTATTATTTTGAGTGAGTTTTCGTAAAGCTAAGTTAGAGGGGAAATTTGTAGCAGGGGAAAGCTTATTGTAATTAAAGATTTAGTACATTTAGGGATTTTAAATTTCGTGATCATCAATTCTATTTCCTATAATTTCTTGGATTTCTTCCTTAAAAAATTAAAATAAAAAAATTTGGATCCCCAAACATGAAAATTCTAATGGGTGTTTAAAAAATGCTTAATTTTAAATTTATAAAATTAACCTTAAAAAAAAACCAAATTTTTTTTTTTATTATTAATTATAAAATAGATATGGATTCCTTGGTTTAATAGTTATCTTGGTAAAGTCTATGGAGACTAGTTTATCAGCACTGGCAAAATAGAAATTAAGTAATTTAATGATTGAATAATTTTTCTTTGAGTGATGAATAAAAATGGAGTGATGTTTGTTATATTGAACACAAAGAACTATGAGAATAGCAAAATTTTAATAAAATTTATTAAATTTTCTCTTGATTAATAACAAATAGAGGTGGTGACATAGAATAGCCTTCTAAGAAGTTTCTAAGTATATAGCTAATAAAGTTTAAAGTATAAGTGCAATATTAGTCTAGAGAAGTTTCATGGACAATATTTAACTTTGGCTCTCTATGTTAAAATAGTATAAAGACATCTAATTAAATTCAATCTTTTTCAGCATATTAAGTTTTCTTCAGATTTTTCCTCTATTAGAAGCTTTGTATTGTAACTGGATATTTGCAAAAATTTTTATAAAAAAAAAGTTTAATTGATCCGTTAAAAAAATTTTTAACTGAATCATAAATAAAGATAAATTTAAAAATTTTAATTATTTTTTATAAAAAAGACAAAAAATTAAAATTTTTTTTTAAAAAAAATAATAAAGTTTAATTATTCAAAAAATATAATAAAATTTAAATTAAATTTGATATTTAGGTCTCTAGTTCTTTGGGAGTATATTATTAGATGGTTCTTTTAATTTGAATTTTCTCTTGATCATTTTTGCCTTAGAATAGATTAATTTTAAGTGATTTCTTTTATTCTTTTTCTCTATGCTTGGGCGTTTTCATCCTTGAATTGAACTAGCCCCATAAGATCGTATTTACATTTTGCTGAGGTGAATGGAATTTGATGTTATTGGATATGCCCAAAAGGATAAGAATATTCTCTTTCCTTTTATTAAGTTTGAGTAGAAGGCTTGAACTCGATTACTCATAAATAATGTTTGTGGCCAATTATCCTGCTTGTGAGTTCAGATTGTATTTATTGCGAATTCATGTATCAAAAGTATTCTAACAAACTTAAAATTGATCCATGACACAAGTTCAGCACGGATCTAGTTATTATAAATTTGAATTTTTGGGTTGGTGAAGGCTATGAGTCCGACCCAATGATCGTTTACCAAGTGGAAGGTGGCCATCCTCTAGAAAGTTGAGCCTTGGTTCTCTTCATCTTGTTATATCAGCAAAACAATGTAGAGGTATAGTTAGCTGCTGAGATTTCAACATTGTTTCGCATAATAGTCGAGATTCTAAAGTCAAAGTTAGTAAGGTTTAACATTTAAAAGTTACTGCAATGAAGAGTATTATAAAGGAAATTTAGAGATATTATCATATTTAAAATAGAATGGTTATTGAAATAAAAGAATCAAACCCAAATTTGCTACAATTATAAAAATGCTTCTGTTATTTTTAAGGAAATCAATTCCACGAATCTGAAATCGTATTCATCATATACTGCAACTCAAAGCCTTTTAATTCATGATTAATTTTATAATGTTTGTTCAATAAAAATTGAATTTTGAGATTTCATAAGACTGATAAAAAATTGAAGATATAGAGGATCAAGAAATATAATATTAAAATTTATGTAAAAATAATTAAACAGATATTTAAAATTTAGATTTCCATTTTCTCCAATATGAAGCTAGAGATATAGTTTTGCAACCATTACTTGCATTTAGTTTAGATTTCTCTGAAGCTTTCTAATTTGATAATTAATCGGGTAACCAAAAAATTTTGATAGAATAACTCTATTCCCATAAATTTACCTAGACCTAGTTTATTCTTTCCCTTTTCAAAGAAAAGCTATCTTGTAATTGAAAATTAAACACAGGAAGTTGATAATCAGGCTTAAAACTGAATCGCACAGTTACTCCTTTATTTTACATTAAAAAAAATTGAAAAATTGCTAATTTAAAATTCAGATTGACATTGAGTTATTACTTTTGTATTTTTGTAAGTGAAGAAACAATCAAATAATAACATACCTCCTTAAATATATAAATTTTAACCTTAATTTGGAGTCTCTCTTAAATTATAATTAATTAATTTTAACTAATTAAGATTTCTGTTGCAAGTTTTATAATTTATGCACTAAATTTATATATCTTTTTTAATTTAAATTAAATTAGACATTTATTATTCTTAAAAATAATATTTAATTTAATATAATTATTAATTAATTGCAACTAATTATGAATAAAAGATAAAAAGATTAAGAGAGGCAGAAGCTTTTCTTAGCGACTTTAAACTAAGAGCCTTGATCTCTAAGAAACTGTAACTCTTTTGGGGGATTTAGATTAATAAGAATTATAAGTAAAGCAAATCAGTAAGTCGAGTTCTATATAATTATAAATTGTTTCTTATTTTCACTCAAATATCATAGATCTTTACAAAACAAGACAACAAAAATGTAAAGATCTATGATATTTGAGTGAAAATAAGAAACAATTTATAATTATATAGAACTCGACTTACTGATTTGCTTTACTTATAATTCTTATTAATCTAAATCCCCCAAAAGAGTTACAGTTTCTTAGAGATCAAGGCTCTTAGTTTAAAGTCGCTAAGAAAAGCTTCTGCCTCTCTTAATCTTTTTATCTTTTATTCATAATTAGTTGCAATTAATTAATATAGCTAAAATTAATTTAAAAAGTGGAAACTTATTATAAATCAAATTATATTTGAATGAAAGATTACTTATTAAAATTTGTCTATTTTAAATAATTGTTGTACAATTTTATTCAGAATGAATTTTTCATAATTTAATCGTTGTAATTTTGGTGCACGCTAAGAGATATAAAAGGTAAAAATTATCTAATATCGTCATATAGAACAAAAAATGATTAAATGTTTTATAATAATTATAATTAAGGGAATTAAGGCCCCTGCATAAATAAGATAGACCGTGACGTCAATAATATTGCTGTGACGCACACAAACCTAACAGCCGATTTGGGATATTAAACACGTGGCACCCCCGCCACCCCACATTCTGAGCAAAAGCCCCTGGCTTCTGCAGACCATCAAAAATAACCATGAAGGATAAAAAATATCAGGTAGCATCCGACCGAGAGCAAGTCGCTGCTCCACAGAGTCTGGCTTCGCTGTCCAGCTGCATGACTGAGTGCTTGCCCATAGATCTAGTACCCTCCACGCCTAACAGGATTATGAGGGTGAGTGGGAGTCACTCACCTTTGATTATCTCTCCAGTGACTGCTCGACCACCTTCCCCAGGGCTTCAGCTTCCATTATCCCTTGCCTCTTTTAAGCACTCACCCACCAGCCAATGGATTACCAAACCAGATAGCCTTCAGGGAAAGGGGGCCGGTGCCTAGTGCCGGTCGTGTGCATCCTGAATTTTAACTTTCTAATTTAATTAAATGTTTTATAATATCCCACTACTTAAGTTTGTTTTTGAGTAATTATAGTAAAATTAATATTTAATTTGAATTATCTATAGAACGAATTTTTAAATTGGAGCTTTAAACATGATTTAATTTTGAATAATTGTAACTCTATTCATTATTTATAAATAATAGAAATAAACTAAATTCCTAACTATAATAAATAAGCATCATTCTTGTAGGAGAAAAAAGATATATTTATATATGTTTTTAGAGAACTGCTTGCTGTGAATATTAAATCTTCTTTAACAAAATATATTATAATAAGAATCTTCATAACCATGTGCAGCTGATTATATGACACTTCTTCCTACCGAATTTAATAAAATTGATTATCTTAATTTAAATATTCGTGATATTATTTTATAAATTAAGGTAAAATTTATGCATACTTAAATTAAAGTAAAGTTATATGAAATAAAATTGTATATTTTGGGTCTCAAGATATTAGCAAAATTTTTAAAATAAAAAATGACCTTAATATTTTATGCCTTCTCATATTTATATTAAACCTAAAAAATACGAGCCTAAGACTTTCTGCTGAATGATGATACTTTGTTGAATCACATCGTTGTGTTAATTTTGTAGATTTGATGTAAGATATTGATTTATTTAATATACACAAATATTTTGATTGCTGATTATATATATAAATAATAAATAATTTATAGAGGAGTCTAATCTAGAGCCTACTCTACTCTAGACTTTCTTGCTAAGGGCTTTCTTTAATTTCTATGAGATTCATATTCTGAAATTATGTTACTAGACAAGCATTTTATAAAAATTTTAAATTATCAAATTAATTTTAATAAATATTTTATATAATAAAAGATAATTTATTATATTTAATAAAAAAGATATAATATGTTATAAATTGTGTAAATACGCAATTTAAAAAAAAAATTTTTAAACATTTTTTTTTAAAAGTTTGAAATTATTTTAAAGAAATTAAAGATATTTTTAAAATAACTTTTTAATGTATAATAGGGGCTCGAAAAACGAATGGTTGACGAGGTTGAAAAAAAGGTTTAAATAAAATAACCCATTTGTTTAATATTACACTCCACCAGTAACAATAATTTAATAAGATTTAAAATGCTATCGGTAATGAGCGCGGTACCTATATTATCTACAATTGTTTTGACATTTTTCCACTAAAAGGATTTCAGTCGTAATAGGTCTTTCCCGTTTTCCCAAGCAGCTGTTAATTGTCTTATTTGAGATCTCGCATTGGATATGTTCACAAATGCTATTCTTGGCTTCCTAAGGATGATATGATTTGTTATTAGTTATAAATAATCTTTAATTTTTTAAAATTTTAAATAAGTTTTTAATAAGTGGGATCGAGCCCGTATTATATTTAAACAAATCGATTCCAGACCAGCTGATCTGAGGACCACTCTGCCTTCCTAGTTTAAAACTTGATTAAATATCTCTTACCCCCGATCAACCATTCGTATTCGAGCCATAATATAACCTTTTGTACTTCATAAAATGTTAATACATAAAAATGTGTAATTTAATAATTATAGAAAATATTAATATTTTAAAAATTTGCGAGAAAAAAACATAACTCTAAAAGTAGCATCTACCTATACCCATCCCACGTTCATTAGCATAAATGCGATGATTGAAACATAGAGGATCAATCCATCATGATTGCTATAAACAATAAGGAAGAGCGCACTCACATCTCACGCTGAGTAATTCTGCATTGCATCGAGAGTGTGCATTAAACTTTCATCTGCGATAGAGAGTGAGGAGCTAGCAAGCATGTACTCTTTATATACTGTTTATTTACTCTATGTCGCTCATTTATCTATAAACACTCTAAGCATAAATGATGATTACATTATGCAATTTGGTAATGAATTTATTGCTTAATAAATAATAAATGGTTTTGTAAAATATTTTGTTGTTGGATTGGATGGGTTTTGAAATGGTTATCTTGATTGTAATTGTTGGTTTGCATCTGCCTATTGTTGTTCTGCTTAAGTAAGAGTGGTTTGTTGTTATTGATTATATATTAAAATTTGTGTTTGAAGTTGTTCTATTTTATTTTGATTAGAGTGTTTGAGTTGGCGTAGCTTTTCTAGTTTGAGTTTTTATTGTTGTAGTTTGTTAGGTAAGTGGTCATACCTCCACCTGATAAGTAGCTCAGCTATTTGTTATCTATCAGTTTGATAAAATAAAAGATAAGTCAACCTCTTGAAATCTTAATTGATAAGTTTAGGAAGAACTTCCTCCAACTCCACTATTACTTCATCAAATAAAATTGGAGTATTGAGTTGCGGTTACAAGAATATCTATATCTTCACTTTTTCCAAGCCTGATTGCAAACTAAAAGTCAGCAACTGATTCCAATTTAGGTGCTGCTATTTCTCATTCACATCTATCATCCCACTTATTAAAAAGTCTTCTTTCTCATCTACTCCATCCAAATCAAATATAATCATCTTTAATTCACCAATATTTTATTCAATATATAATTAAAAATATCAAAAATGAACTATATTAGATAATGACCAAGCAATGGATAAATAACAATAGAATAAATAGCAATAGCACTAGAAAATATTTATATAAAATATATTTTTACCATAGAGGCCTACACTTCACGTCCTTTAATGAGGATCCCAAAAATCTAATATCTGCTATAAATAAATATGATTAGTTTGTCAAAATACAAAAATTTCAATTAGGTTAAACTGAACAATACTTTTCTCCAACTTTATTTAATTTTCTCTATTACAAAGACAGTCTTTAGCGAAAGTTTTATATTATCTTATACATTTTGTTCTTCTTTTCCTTCATTTCGAACATATCTTTTTCCCATTAGCTCTTTTGATACCTTTAAAAAATAGGAATGCTTACCATTACCAGAGATTCGAATTACTCGAAGATACTTATGGATGAGCACTATTGAAATCTTCTATTGAAAAGTCCGTGTCATTTGAAGCTATTTTAAGTTGCATAAGGTACTATCGTTCAGTGTTACCATGACTAATTAGAGTAAGAATTTATGTATATATAAGCGCTAAACTTGTTTATAATGAGATTTGAACAAAAATGGTTTACTTACATCTGATTATAATTAGTGTATTCTGGTAGCTCTGAGCAAGGGTACTCGCTCCTCTTGTAGCTCCGGTCTTAAGTTTCATTTTCAATTCATATTATAGATAATATTAACTAAATTAAGCAATGTATTATCTGTTCCTTCCTACTTTATTTCTCAATTTATTTAAAAATTGTCAATTCGATCACAAATTCACCCAAAAATAAAATTTACACTCTTTATTCGATATTCTTTTTTACAAGAATTATAATTTGAGAATCTACTTCTAGGATTCACACTTTAATGAGATAAATTTAAACTTAAAGGCTTTTTATTTTGTCATATGATTAAGGTGGTGGTGAAAGCTTCTTAATAGATTGAATATGATTTTATGATCTAGAGTTTTAATTTTATAAAAATAAAATAGTTTGAGAAAACATTATACGATACATTATTTGTTTAAACGAAGGTGCAGCTGAGTATATATTTATATATATATATATATAAATAATTTCCATTTATTATTATGCACTTTCCTGAATTTACTCAATTTTAGTGAGGTTTTTCTCTACACATTCTCTAAAAAATTGTCATAAACTATGAATTTTGTGCCTTCTCATTGCTATTAAACTATTGTAATTGTTTCACAGGCTTTGATATTTCTGAATTCATGCTTGTATTTTTTGCGAGATCTTAATGATAAGGCAAGCAACTCCATTTAAATTTGTGCCTAATTCTTGAATCCCTATATCCTTAATAATTTATTCAGTTATCCAAATATTTTTGCCATAAACTTTTAAAATGTCTTTATAAATATAATTATATTAAAAAGGTTTACTTACAGCGAGATGATTGTTGAATACATGGCAAGCAGATTGTTGAAAGTTAGAAGTGCTCTCTACTCTATACTATTTCTACTTTGCATTAAAAAATATTTCAAAGTAATTATGAATGATCTAATGTACTACAGTTATTACATAAATTATTCTACTAATAATTTTGATTTGAATAACGATTAATCATGTAATAATATTCAGCCTATATTAGGCAATTAAGGTGAGTTCACTGGTTAGCTTTAGCAATGGTATGTCTACATTAATCTCATACGAGGCTAAAGATTCTTTCAATAACCCAAATATCAAAATTTTAGTGTAAATATTCTTTTCTAGAATTGTAATTATGCCTTATCGATAATAATTTTAACTGGTAATAACATTTTAGTTCTTATTTTTATGAATTTATTCTAAGCTCATGCTGTTATATGTTTTTTAAAATGTTATAGCGATTAATACTATATAATAATTCAAAAATTGGTTTATAATTATATATGAGAACTTAATAAAAAAGATAATTAAATAAGATCTTAAATTTAAATGGATTAAAACATTGACTGTTGTGCTATTTACAATTTGAATGATTAATACCCCATTTAATAAATGAAATTTTAAGAGCTTATTATCCTTTTAACATTTTTGTGGGAGCCACGAGTTATAAAAAGCAAAAATTCAGATTAAGATAAATAGGAAGAATATGTAGAATGTGCAAATCATTTCTCACTCCTAAAAAGTCTGAGGAGATAATTTAAGAAAAATCTCATATTAATTTTTGGTTGGCTATCGATCAAACTGCATATCAGGGGTGAATAAATGATTTCAACTGCCATGATGTTGCAGGTTCACGCTTATTATTTTAAATAATCATCAATTTTAATTTAATTTGTAACTGTAGTATATTTGGTGAATTAATTTTGTTAAATCAACTAGCTTGGCTGCAAAGAAAGATTTGAATGTATTTATAGAGTGCTCTTATTTTATTTCTTATAGACTAAAATATATTACATAATATACTATAGGTTGAACACGAAAAGATGATCGAGATTAAGTACAAAGTTTATCTTAGGGAGATTTGAGCTTTAATTTATTATGAGAGATTATATATGCCTATTTAATTTAAATGGTGGAACTTGCCAATCTCTATTGAACTGTCTCGACAATTGATCCTATAACATTCAGCAGCCATCTTGAAGAAGAAAGCATACCATACTTAGTTTTAGCCTCCTGAAAAGCTTGGCATCGAGTCTTAGTTAATTTCCATATCTTGAGTATCTTTATATTTTTTGAGATAGATTCCTAATGCCATCATAGAATCTAGTTTATCAAGTTAAAGGTTTGTGAGTTCTGCTTAAATTGATAAAATTCTTGAATCCAAAATTTATGAGTCTCTTATTTCTCAAACAAGAGTCTGTTTCAAGATATTTTGGGGTTGTTATACATATCATTCAGGCACTCAGTATGCTCAGTAACTTGAAACTTGACTTCCATCTAAGATTTTATTTTGTCTTACTTCAAAACTTAATTATTTTAAATAATCCCTTTTACTAGCTTCTTCCTCTCCCTAGATAAATACTTTAATCTTACCCTTTATCATCTTTTCGTATTACACCTATATTTGAAATAGTAACATTTGTTTATAATTCTCAATTTCATTTAATATTAAAAGCTTTTAAATAATCTAAATTCCTAATGAGAAATGAATTTGTCTAGAAATAAAATATTTCTGATATATCATTAAAATACCGATAATTAAATATAATTTATAATTAAAATAAAATAAGTAATATGGATTGCGGGTTATTGAAATAGGATAGAAAAACCTATTCTTAATAATCTTATTGAATAAGGGTCTAGCGATAAAACATCTCTAACAGGTTTATTCTGATAACTCTAATATTTATTGGTATTTAATATAATGTTTAGAGCTGTAATTAAAAACCCTAATAATTTAATTGGATTCCGTTTATATATTAGTAAACAATGATGTGTCTAAATTTAGTTAAAACATAATCTTTTCCTATTTAATAACTAAAAATTATCATCATTTACTTTTTCTTGAAGACAGAGAATATATTGTTAGAAGAATATTTTTGCCTTTAAATTAATCTTTATCTTATTTCTACAACTCACGATCCAATTCATTTATTTGATTTTACATTAAACAAATATGGGGAGATAGTAAAGGGAATATAAATATTATATAATAATCACAATCGTATCTCTTATTTATTAAAGAGAAATAAGTGAAGTGAATCGTTGGTTATAAAAATAAGAATTTATTTGTCTTCAAGCAAAAAGTAAGAGTCTATGGGAATGTTTTCAGGTTTGAGAAAAAAAAGTATGGTATAATATATTTGAATTATTAAATAGGAAAAGATTAGGTTTTAATTAAATTTAGACACCCCATTGGTTAATCACTGATCTCTACAGGGAAATCCAATTAAACATTAGAGTTTTAATTATATCTCTAAATAATATATTAAACACCAATCAATATTATTATTAAACCATATTAGCCAATCACTGATCTTTATTTAATATAGTTTTAATCACATCTCTAATTAAGAATTGGGCTTTGATCTTATCTTATAACCCACGATTCACTTCACTTATTTCACTTTAGTAAAAGAGAATACTAGTTGACTTATAAATCCTTCATAAAAATTGCTTGTGCTGTTCTTGCTTCGTTAATTTTCCATGTCAAAGCTAGCGCCTCGCTCTGAGAGGGGAGAATTATCTAACTCTGCTCTAACTTACTCTTCCAGTTAAAGTCTTTTTCTCTGAATTTTTCAGAGTGATGAGAGCAATCACCTGCAAGGAGTAACACTGGAAAACTGGGCACTCTTATTTTTTGGGGCAGAGTCTGCTAAAGTCTTGAAGTATTTGCTGTTGCGCGCTATAATATCTGGTATCCACTTTTCTTTGGAGATGCCATACTGAAAAGCCATAAGGGATAGAGTTTGAGACATTACTAATAATTCATTCAGATTATGGACCATCACTTTCAGTAGTGAAAAAATATAAGTTTGAGATGTATACATTCTTCTACCATTGGCAATATAGTACTCTACAAGAGATTCTCCAAAAGCATTGAGTTTGAAGGAAACAGCATGTCCTAGTTGACTGCTAGCCAGTTCTAAGGAAATCAATGATATCACCACTCTCTGCAGTTGGAAACTTTATCAAGTGTACGGTGGATTCATGATGTTGAGCCTCCTGACTCAGCTTCTTCATAGTCGTTGCTAAGGCATGGAGGTCTGGGACAATTCTGGCACCTTGGAACTGATTCAGAGACTGAATTTGTGTACAATTTTGGATGGATTAGCAAGCACCCTCCTTGGCGTTATTGCGAGTTGTTTCGTGTCATCACACTTAAGCTCAATAAGATAATAATAATAAAAGTTGCTTATTCGTAGTAAGATAAAATATAGATTGACTTGCCTAGCAAGTTATAATTTGTATAATTAAAAGTTAAATAAGCCCAATATAGAAGCACCTAAAAATTATTTGAACGAACAACATTCGAAAAATCTTTATTAGTTATAGGTAGAATTAAATAGTTGATTAAGTTATTATAAATTTGAAATAAAAAGTTTTTAAGAAAATATGTATTGCTATAGTTGAAGAATTTGAATTGGAATGTTTTGATTCATCGACTGCTTGGATAATTTGAAATTCAACTCGTAAAGCTATAATGAGATAAAAACATAAGTAACTGCAATTTTAATCATATAATTCCCTTTAATAAAATTTCATTCAGAATAAATTATGAGTAAAGAAAAAATAAATCTATTTTAAAAGCTAAATCTAATATGCTTTTTGAATTAATTTTAAAATTCTCAAGTTGATTCTCTTATCGGAATTTCTATTTATGACTTACTAAAATTTTTAAAAAAGTATCTTGCATAATCATATGTTCTATTTCCAAATGGTTTTCTAAAATTATTCACAAGAGCTTAACTTTAAATAAGGAAGTATTTTTTTATTATAGCATTATACTGTTTATTGCTTTAAAAAGTATATATTTCGCTTAATAAATGAATTCACTTAATAAAAAATTCTGGTATAATTTAATTCAAATTCTATTTTAAATTGCTTGAATATTTTGTACAGATTTTGAGAATGAATTTTAATTTCGTTGATTTAATTTATAGATTATGACATTAAATGCTTGAAAGAAGAGTAAGTAAATATTCATACTTTTTACAAAAATTAAGTAATTTATAAAAGCAATGATTCAAAAAGGTGTTTAGGTTATATTATTAACTGCTAAATAGATTATCTTTATAAATAAAAACATATTAAAAGTAGAACTATATTATAAAATGAGTGTGCAATTGTTGAAATTTTATTAAATTTTTAATAAATTTAATTTTTTTAAGTTCTGATAAAATGTTCAAAACATCTCATATTGCGGTTAAACTAATTTTTACTTTTAATAAGATACCATACAGACAATAAGGTTTTTATAATATTATTATCAGTTCACCCCGAATTTCACTACTGGCTAAAAAGCCTGTCTTACTGTAAGAAGTACTATTTTTAGTGTTTTTACTGAACTTTGAGAAGTAGTTTCGATGACTATCTATAATTGGCATGTTGGTCAAGAACGTTCCCTATAATTATGGGAATTAATAAATCAGTAAATTACCTGTTTTTGAATTTTTCTAGCAATGCTGGGCTTAAAAGGAGCGCTTACAGAACCAAGTTTTAGAAATGATGAATAGAGCTTCGTCCTCATTCGTCCAGGCTTTACAGATGAAGCAAACTTATAAATATTTTAAAATCGGGGCTGAACGCATAATATTGTTAAAAATTTACCTAATTTAAGAATTTTCTATGAAGAGAAAAACTTATAAAATTAAATAGTTATTTAAATTGTAAAAACTCTATGTATTATAGGTCAAATACAAATTGTTTATCGTGAATGAACATGTTTAAAAATACAAAAACAATAAACTTTGTGGAGAAAATTAGTATTTTGTAAATTCTATATTTCTATAAATAAATGGCTGAAATGTTTTCATATTTCTCACTATTATTTGCAGTTTTTATAAATCTGAGAGCATCTTTCTTTTGCCTTTCTTAAATACTTTCCTAAAATCTGAGTTAATTCGTGAAATAGTACTTACTTTCATATCAGAAGAGAAGTCTATTGCTTAAATGACTTAGAGATTTCATTGCTTTTAGAGAGTAAATAGTTTTTTCTCGAAAAAACATCTGAGGGAATGTGGTCAATTGCAAATTCGCCTCTTATTTGAAAGTCTATTTAAATAAAATTAGACCATTTGTTTGGCCAAATTAATAACTAAACATATAGCAAATGGCAAAATAATAATATCCTAAAAAAGGTTTACCTAAATTTATGGTCAGGCATGAGATTACACTTTTCTTTGGCTAGGGATTAGTAGTAGATTGAATTGCATCTTTCCTCCTTCTTTTTATTTTACAAATGCTTATTAATTAATTAAACAATACAATGTTATTCAGTTATCCTTGCTATCATTAAGAGTTAATTATAAATGCAATTTCTTTGATCAACAATTCGTATTTAACCTATAGTTTTAATAGACTATAAAACCTTTGTTAATTGACTATGAAATTGGAGACACTTATATCTACTGAAGATAAAATAATTAGATTTTTATATTTCCATGGCACCAAACATATTGTTCTTAAGCTAATCAGTGAGTTTAAACTACAATTACTAACACAGAAATTTATAATTTATGCAAATATTATTCAGAGCACTATAAAAATTATAAAAAATATTAAATGTTTAATATATCCAGATCTTTGATGATTTATATGATTTAGAAAATATTCCTTAGTCATCGTAATGAGAGTAATAAAAAACCCTTTCATCTTCTTCTTTTAAAACAATGAGAAATTTTCATAGTTAAAGATATGTTAACATTTTATATTGATATACGTAAGAATTTAATAGATTATCGTGAGAATAAGTGAATAAGTCATTTAATTCCAAAAGATTAATTTAACAGCCATTTAATTGATTTATTCATAATCGGGGTTTGATAAGCGGCTTTTAATTCTAATGCAGTATAGAAGGTCTTCCTCCTTGAAAAAATAGAAGTAAGTAAAGTAAAGTAAAGTAAAATTTGAGGAATGTAAATTATAAATCAATTTCAAAGCCAGCACTTATTACAGTTCTAGTTAAGAAACCGACTTATTATCCTATGTAAGCTTGAAAAATAGAATAAATAATAGAAAAAAATTTGCATTATTTGCTTTTAGATTTAGCATCACCTCTCCTCTCGAAACTAACCTTCACTTATTTTGCAATATGATCCTTTATCTTCAGCTACTCCACCCTTCTCACTTTGCTTTAATATCTTCGTATTTTAGGGACATAGGTGGCATTCTGAGGATTTTTTAACAATGCGCCAAGGACCACACCTAAGTATCTGCTTCTTCTCATTGCCACTCGCTTTCCAATTGCACTCTATAAAGTGGCTCGTCAATACTTTAGAAAGATTATAGAATGAAGTCAATCTTGATTCTAACTCTAAATTCCTAATTGCTTAAATATACCTAGCTAATTCGCACCATATATACCTCGCCAATTCGCACTTATTAACTCCTGGCTTTGCGAACTTCCCATTCTAAGAGGAGCTTCAGTTGCCTGTTTAGCAACTTAATGCAATATTCTCCTAGGATATGCCTAACTTTATGGTGCCATCAAGAACCTGCCCCAAAGATCTATATTGATGAGCTTAATCAACTTGATTATCTCAAAGTTGAGATACTTATGAATAGAGTTGTTTCAATTTCAACAGGCTTTCATTAAGGCAAGTTCGCCCTGCTCCATGGTGAGCTAAGCAATGCGTGAGATCGGCTCAATGGACCTGCTGTCAAAATGAATAAGTCTGGGAACATACGGAAAGAAAAGGTATTCGAAGAGTTTGGCCAATACCTCTGTTTTTAAAGGCAGCCTCTTAGCCTGCCGTATCGGTTTATGTCTGATTCTTAAACGTGTTCCATCATTGTACTAGAATAATAAAATCCAATTTATAAATAAGTAAATAGCAAATAATCAGCTGTTAATTTAAGTATTTTTTAAATTTTTGACATCACCATTATTTTCTCAATATTATAAAATAATTTGACAATAAATGAGGATAGAAGTCCAATATACATAGATAGAATATAATAAATACTACTGAAAATGATTATAGTGAGCAATTTAATAAAAAAGAGAATTAAATTTAGAATATAAATTAAAATGGATTAAATGAGAGCGTTGAATGCTATCTCAGATTTGAATAATAATTAACCATCGATTCAGCATGAAATTCTAAAGAAATTTTTATCCTTGAACTTTTGTGTGGAGAGCTCAGTAAAGAGTCACAAGCGACACAAGTTTTAATGAAAATGAAGATGAGGAAAAGAAGAATGCGTAAGTCATATCTCGCTGCTGAGAGGTGCTACGAAGGTGATTAAAGAACAAACTCATATTAATTTTTGATAAGCTATCGAACAAGCTGCAGATCAGGGGATGAATCTACGATTTCAGCTGACACGAAGTTGCAACTCTCCATTTATTATTATTATTATAACCAATCACCGATTTTAATTAAAATTCCTACTATAATAAAAACCCTTACACATTTAATATGGCTCGAATACGAATACATGATCGAGGGTTGTAAAAAAAAGAGATTA
The DNA here is from genome assembly GCA_027382625.1 of Tetmemena sp. SeJ-2015. NCBI lineage: Eukaryota > Ciliophora > Spirotrichea > Sporadotrichida > Oxytrichidae > Tetmemena > Tetmemena sp. SeJ-2015. The sequence continues at coordinate 16,925 of JAJKFJ010021239.1, forward strand.
ATAAAATAACCCATTTGTTTAATTATTACACTCCACACAGTAACGATAATTTAATGCTATGAGTTTTAATTGCTATCGGTAATGGAGCGCGGCTACCTATAATTATCTACAATTGTTTTGGACATTTTTCCACTTGTGAGGATTTCAGTCCTAATAGGTCTTTCCCGATTTCCAAGCAGCTGCTTATTGTCTTATTTGAGATCTCGCATTGGATATGTTCACAAATGCTATTCTTGGCTTTCCTAAGGATGATATGATTTGTTATTAGTTATCAGAATAATCGTTAATTTTTAAATTTAAATAAGTTTTTAATAAGTGGGATTCGAGCCCGTATTATATTTAAACAAATTCCGATCCAGTACCAGCTGATCATGAGGACCACTCTGCTTCCTAGTATAAAACTGATTAAATATCTCTACCCCCGATAACATCTATCGATCATAATTATTGTTTTCTCCTATAATCTAATTATTTTTAACTATTACTTTGATTTGAGTTCCAAAATGGAGGTTTTCACCTGATTTGGTTTGATATTTATCCAACTCGGTTATCTTAATACACACCGATCCATCATCTTACTATCATTCGATTCGATTCTGTTATCTCTATTAGAGTTTGCAATTATATTGGCGAATGATACTATTGGAGATCAGCTGCTCTTTGATTGAAATCGGGCTTGATATTTAATCCGTTAATTATAGGTAGAATAGAATTAGATAATCAGCGATTCATATTCTTTAAAATACTTAAATTTACAGAGGAGCACTAACTATAATAGAGTTTAATAATTAAGAAAATATTATCATTTATTAAAATAAAGAAAATGAGAGCGGAGACCTAAACAAGAAAAATGATAAGCAAGCAGGCTCAATTCTCATTAAATGTCATTTAAGAAAACTAATGTAAGTAAACCTTGTAGCTTTTTATCTTATTTTTGATTTATTTTTTGGGTTTAGCCCTAATTCTCATCAACAAATCCATTCAATTGCAAATTAATCAGGGTTTATAGTAGAAGTCAATGGCAAGCTGGAACTCCTGATATCTAAGACATTTCTTCAAGAATATCTATACTAGAGTGATGCCCACCTAAATACAAAGAAAAGAGTATTCGTGCCTTTCCAGATATGTAAGAAATCCGATATTAACTTAAAGATAAACTTAGGAGCAACATGAGAGAGCATTTAGACAAATTAAATCAGAGTAAAGGACCAGAAATAAGTGAAAATAAAATGGAAATCGCAAAGATAATGTGAGGGAGAACCTAAGCTAAAGGCAAGCAAATTATTGTCTGTTGTAAATAGTGCAAATAAACTAATGTATTTTGTATTTGTGATCGCAATCATCTTATCGTATTTCACTTATATTTGAAATTGTGAATTAGTAAGATTTGATTCTTCTTCTTCCACTTTCTCCAACTCTTCATTTTATAGTTCTTAAAATCGATTTTCTTTAAATCCAGAGGTATAACAACTAGATCATTTTAATTAATATTTCCATAAGCAAAAATGAAATAATGAAAGCTATGATTGGAGTTTGGAAAATATGAATTTCACTACTTCAGACTCTCCAGAATACTAAACATAAAACCAATGTAAGTAAACCTTTTTAAATTTAATTTTATTATGTGAATTTTAAATAAGTGTATAAAATAATCTTTCATCAATTCTTAAACTAATGTAGGCTTTTAAAACGGTTTTTTTTGGAGATGGAAACTAATGTTCATTTAAATGAAGCTAAGTATCTTAAAGAAGGCTTTGACTGTTAACTTAATGTAAGATAAATCTGAAACTATTTCGTTTTATACATTCGTATAAAGCTAATCAAAATAAAGTTATCCAAACGAAATTAGGCTAGGCTTAAAACTTTAATAAAAATTAAAAAAGAATTGAATTTGTAAAAGTGCGATGGAAAGTAAATTAAAGCAAACCCTTGTCTAGTACATTATATATATATATATAAGTATCTCTTTTTTTAAAAAAAAATATAAACTTGCAATTATATTAAAGAATTTAATAGGCAATATTTTCAAACAAAAACCATTCACTATAATTTCTTGTAAACTTTGAGATATATTTCATTATTTTTCGTTAATTAATTGAACAAACATGTCGTTCTCGTGCATTCCTTCTTCATCTAGAAAAAAGCAGTAAAAATTTAAGATTGGCACAGAGCTCGACTCAGGTGGTTTGGCCACGGTGACTCCAGCTCTCACCATTGTAACCAACCCTCATGTCACCGATGAGGGAGCATCCGCTCCAAGAACCCTCGGCCAATTTTAGCTCTCACATCGACAAGTCAGAAAGACCTCACCCAAAGTCAGTGAGAGGGCCGAGTTGTCGGCGACCTTGAGGTTGGTGGCGGGGACAAGTGAGTGCTGCTACGTAGGCTGGAGTCACCGTGGCAAAACCGGCTGGGTCAAGCTCCCGTGCCAATCTTAAATTTCTACATTTTTTTATATGAGGAAGCAATGCTCTAGGACGACATTTTTGCTTAATTATACCTAAGAATTTAATGCAAAGTCAAAGGGTTTGTCCAGAAATACATTATTATCTTACTGTAGATAAAGAAGACATAAACAAGCTCGAACACTTAGAGATCAGATTTAGAATGAGATATTAAAACGAACTATTAATATGAACTTTATTAATTTTTAAATGTCGTTAATTTTCTCCATCTCCACAAATTTAAATGTAAATAGTCTTCAAAACCTATTTTCTTAGTTTTCATCAACTTCATCTTCCTTAGAGTAAGTGATCTCGCGCGAACTCTCGAAGGAGGAGAGTTGATAATTGTTACTGTTTTCTTAGTGGCTGAACACTTTTGACAAGTGGCCTTTTAACTTGCAAAGATATTCAGAAATGCTTGATGATTAAAACGTACTATTCTAGCTTAGATCACAACTTCAAAAAGTAAAGCAATTTTATTCCTCCTTCGAGGATTCGCGCGAGATCACTTACTCAAAGCAGAAGCATTGAGTAATAGCCGCATTATTTCCTACCTTAGCCAAGCCGACTTATTTGCCACTTCAAGGTAATATATTTTATATTACTAATTTAATAATAAGTATAAGGAATATTAAAAAATTTATTAAAAAATATATTATTTGTTAATTTAAATTAAAGTTTTGAGTTAGATTTGAATCTAAAGGGCATTCTGATATTCTTTTTATATTTATTCTTATCTAGCTAACATTTAAGATAGCGTTTTATTGCCGAATTGTGCTGAGGTTTTATTTTATTATTGTTAAGTTTATATTGAGATTAAGATTAGGAGACGATTTCTAAAATATATAACTATTTCATTAGAGAGAAGTCTATATTTTTGAGCAACTGCTTGAAGAATGTTCTCTTTGATTGATTATAGAAGTTGCCTAGACATCTTGGATTTGCTTAATGTGTAAAGTTGTGTTTTATCACTCCTTTACCTTGCAAAGCCTATCTCCAGTTATGAGTCGATAGTTAATTGCAATGGATGGCAGGATTTTTCAACTTTTTGAAAGAAGACTGATGGGCCTTTTTGAAGAAGTCTTTTTGGGATTTCGCAGTCCAATAGTTACACAGCACAGTTCAATCTTGTTTTCCCCTTTACTCCAGGACTTCAAATGTAGTTGAGCGCAAATTCAAGCACAGATCTCTTCTACCATCTGTCCTATGTTACAATATGTTTTAAATAAAATCATTGATTGTTAAAAATAATTTTATAATCAGCAATTATAACATGGCCAAACATTTAATTAAAAAAAAGAGATCTTCACAAGTTTTCCTATTTGAAAATGATAAAAAAAAAGTTTTAATATTAAAATTGTTTATCACTATTAAGTAGTGAGTTGTAATTTTGTTAATCACTAGCATGTCTTAGCTTTTAATTAGACTCCTGCAATTTTAAAAACAAAGTTTTATAATTATAAATAAATCAAATATTTAATAAAAAAATAATAATGAAGAAATTTGAATTGATTCCTAAAAATTATTAAAATATGATTTATAAACTAAATTGATTCCGATTAAAATTAGAATTATATTGTATGATTTAAGAATCTATATCTGTTTGGTCAGCATTACTGGTGACTTCAGATGATTGCTAATGTAGACTTTACTGCTAGATTTTCTAAAGTGCATCTGAATTCAAATTAGTCTCTTTACTTTAAACAAACTATTGAGAAAATCAGGGTGATGCTCAAAAGTTTAAAAATCCTTAAATTAACTGCAGGCTATTTACTATTTACGTATTTAAAATATGTATTTTATTAATCAGGCACAATAATGGAAATCGTTTAAGAATCAGACATAAACCGATATGGCAGATCAAGAGGCTTTTTTTTAGAAACAGAGGTTTGATAAAGATCTTTGCTTATCGTATCTACTAATGCTTTCTGATTTGGACTGCATGTCCATGGAGCCGATTTCACACATTTCTTAGTTCACTGTGAAGGAGGGCGGACTTGCCTGAATGTAAGCATCGTGAAGTTGAAACAGCTGTTTTGGTAAGCAACTCCGAGTTGAAGTAATAAAGTTGTTTTAGCTCATAAATATAGATCTTTGGAGCAGGTTCATGAAGGCACCATAAAGCTAGGCATATTCGACGAGCAAATAGCATTGTTAAATATGCTAAAAAACAACTGCAACTCTCCTTAGAATTTTAAGTTCTCAAAAAATAGAACTAATTGGTGCGAATTGGCGAGGTATGTTTAAGCACCTAGTAAATAATTTTGAATCAAGATGGAATTGATTGGCTAACTATTCTAAAGTTTTGACGTGCCTCTATTTAGAGTGCAACAGGAATTGAGTGACAATGGAAAGCAGTATAGTCTTAGGTGTAGTCGTTGGCACATCGATCGTTAAAACATCTTCAGAAAGCCATCTATATCCCTAAAATACGATGATATGAAAGTTAGGAGAGAAGGGTGGAGTATTTGAAGAAAGTGGGATAAGAAAGTGAATTAGTGCAAGCAAGTTAAAAGCAGAGAGGCGCTGCTAAATCTAAAAGTGAATAATCCAAAGTTGGTTTCTATTATTTATTCTATTTCAAGTGGGGAAACCACTTATACAGCATTTGAATTAAGAAGCCACATATCAAACCTCGACTATTAAAAAATCAAAATTATTAAATGCCCATTAAATAAATCTTTTTGAATTAATTGACTTATTCATTGATTTTATCAATATAATATAATATATTATGAAAGAAATAAGTTAATTTTTATTTAAGAACTAGTAAAAGAATAATTTAATAATTATTAAATAATTTTAATTATAATTAGCAAAAATTTTCAGGTTTAAA
>JAJKFJ010021240.1:0-36635 GCA_027382625.1 Tetmemena sp. SeJ-2015
ACTTTTTTGTATTCCTCCAAATTTTTATGGATTTTTTAAACCCCCTTAACTTGTATTATGTGAGATGAAAAAAAAATTTAAATATGTTGTTAGTTTGAATAAGCAGCCGCGGTATGTATATATTAATTTGGGCTTAAAAAATTTCCGGAATTAAATTGTAAATTTAATTCGATTAATTCAATTTTACATTTCATTCTGATTTCTACAATAATAATTTTAAAATATTATACTCCTCTCACCAATTCATCCAATTTCAAAGTAGGAAAGAAAATCTAGTAAATGAAATTAAAGCATTCTAAATATAAAAATCACTTCAGTTATCCGTTTTTAAGATACTTATTGGAGACAAAAGTTAGCTGCTTGAGTTAAGGCTTGTAGCTACGCCCTCATGAAGAGTGAGTGATAGCTCACCTGATCCTAGGCCAGCAGGGCCACCACTTTTCTTTGAAAACTGCTGCACATGCTAAGCACTATTACCAGCTCCACCGCCATGATTAGAAGGCTGAGTTTGGAAATGAACTTAGCTCCCAGTGCCTGGCAATCTATGAGACTGCTAAGTTTACTATGAGGCTTGATTGGTAAGTTAAGGACGATGAAATTGATGCAAATTTGTTGAAGACTGGTGGTGGTTAGATTAATTGAATGAGAGCTTCTGTTTTTAAGGAAAGAGTGGTGTCTGCGCATTAGTATGGTTGGACACACTCTGATCGGACTGGGTCATGAAGAAAGTTCGATTTTGAACATGAGATAATTTAAGACATGTGTAATATTTTTATTGGAGATTAATTATTGTACCCTACTTATTGCTATTATTCAAGAAACCTCTTGGCTTCAGCTTCTCTATGCTTTCTTTCATTTCTTCTCTTTCTCCATCTTCTTATGGCTTTTTGAATCACAAGAGCTGCTCTTGCTACCTATTCTTAAGTAGAAACGTGTTAAATTTTCACTGCCTTAATTGGACCTCCAGTTGTAGTCTGATAGAAATAGTTATGTCTCTGCTCATGCGTGTACTTCGGTTTATCTGGGCAGTCTTTGAAATACTCATACACTATCTTATTCCTGTAGGCCTCAGCTAAAAAGTGAAGTTAGTCTTCTATGGATAAACTTACTTTACTCTGCCGGTATATCTAGAGGCTCAGGTAAACCTTTCTTCATAGGTCTGTGAAATCTCTCCAACTCCTTATGCTCTTCTATAGTTTTAAGTTGCACAAAGTTATGGTCGAGTCCCCTCAACACGACTCTGAATCTTTTAGCAACCTTAATATTCTCACTCTTCCTCTCCTGTTTTTGATTATCCTTCTTCAATTCATCATCGTGTTTTCTGATCTAAGAGCCTTTAACGTCTGCCTTTCGTTTGAGGTACTTAAATCTGGCCACCTTTGACTTCTCCTTCTCCTTTTCATAATTGACTATGACTTAGTTAGAGATGTGAGTCTCTACTTAGTCAATCTTTTTCTTGTTCATCTTGTCTATTATGGATTGAAAGTACTCCTTGTCCAAGCATTCATTCAGTGAGGGAATCGATGAAACTATCTATATCATAAGCATGAGAAATATTATAAGAAAATTACCCTCTTGACTTTAGAATACTGGAGATTCTTGTATTCTTCCATTAGGTTTGGCTCTTGGACTTTAGGCTTTTTGGTGAAGAGCTTGATAAACGAACCAAGAACGACCTAGTTCCAAGAATTAGTGGAGGATAGATCGGCCAAGCGTATACGCATCTCCGTTTTGTGCTCTCCAAATTTAGTCTCATAGAGATCATTCCAATTCAGTTGTCTGTTCTGTGACTGCTTCTACTTCTTCAAGAGGTACTTCTTTAACTCAGGGCTTAGAAACTCTCGAGAATTTAAAAGAGAAGGATATAAACTATTGAGAATTGGTGCTTCTTTGAGACTGTGCTCCATTATTTTAATATGCTGTAGATCCAGTGGCAGCTGAGCTAAAACCATCTCCTCCATTATTGTTTAGAGAGGTAAAAGCTCCTTTTAATAAAGTTCTAAAGGAAATTAAATTATTTCAGGATCATAAGACTTGCTCAACTTTATTTTGAGCTGCAGTTTGAGGTCTCTTTCAAAATTTGTGACTCATAGGCTTGGTCTTATCAACATTCTTCGCGTTAATCAGCTTGATAAACTCAAATGAGCAATTATACAATTGATTTGTTGTCAAAGGTGTGTTCAATGAAGAAAGAGAGAGAGAGAGCTAATATAAACGCACATTGATTATTCTTTTCTATTAAATTTAATAAAGGAAATTAAAATAAAATAAAATAAACTTACGAGGGTGAAGCACTTCTCTCTTGCTTATATAAAATTGATGCTATTTGTCTCTTTCTTTTCTAAGATCTAGTGTGACTCTTTAATTTAGAGCTTGATGGTGTCTGCTGTGGTTTTGTTGAATTGCCAAAAGCTGGGTCGTTTTTAATTGGTGGTTCTCTCTATGTCAATTTCTTGTTTGCAAGTATCTACGAAGTCGTCAAATTTTCATTATACTTTTTTCTAAAATTATTTTTTGAAATTTATACTTAAGAAAGAGAGAGCAGCTCCGCTTCTAAGTGCTTTACTACTGTCGATTAGCACTTATTGGTCTTTGGTTGAGGTCTCTCCAAGAAAGCCCAATGGCATCTTCTGCTCCTTCTGATAAGGATCTATGTCCTCACTCTAGAATTTCTCAATAAGCGCCTTCCTTAATTTCTTATGAAGACTAGTGTGAGGAAAAATATAAATACCTTCTATCATAAATAAGAGGAGTGCAAACCTGCAACCAAGCATATAGACCTTTGTCATTTTCAAATCTCTTGTTGATCTCGTTGATTCTGATCGTATCATTGATTTACTTAGCTTACTGTAGCTCATTTAGCTAGCCAACTAAATTCTAGATGTAGTTAACCATGTGATCTAAGATGAAATTGTCCTTCTCTTCTTCAGATGCAAACTTATTGTATCTGTGGAGAGGGATGTTAAAATCTGAGAGGAGTTTTATATGCTCAGCAGAGGCGCCCTTTACTTCCTTCTGCATGTTCTTCATGAAGAACCCAGCCATCCCATTCTTAATGGTTTCCGTCCTGCCGAGTCCACTCTTTTTATCACTTCCCTAGTGCAACATACTGTTACCTAAACCCGATCCGGATAAGCCTGCGCTTAACTTGTCAACACCTACTGTAGATATGTTTACAGTTTTGCCATTTAGAGATCTCTTCCAAGGATTAAATAAAATAACATCAGCAAAAGTTAATTCGAAATTTTAAAAGGTGCAGATCCATGATAGGCTTCTTGTTTATTGATAAGTTATATCTTGTTCTTGAGTTCATCTAGAGGGTCATTATCAAATAACTCCTTAATTTTTCTTTCCATCTTCAACTCTTTCTGAGTTTTAGTTTGCTTGAGCATCATGTTTGGAGAAACCACTCTCCTCTGCTCCTTGTTAACAGTTGCTGCGATACTTAGATAGTCCTGAGATTATCTAATTGCAAATTTAAATTACAAAGACATCCTAATTAACATTTGAGAGGCTAGTGAGTTGACCTTTACCTCTTCATTTTCACTACCGTTATGCAAATTTGGTGTGGAATTGGCGTTCTTCCCAAACGCAGCTGCATTTAACTTCTTCTTTATTCTAAAGCAGGCTTCACTAAAAATGAATATCTAAGTTCACATGACTCATATATTATCATTCACTAGTGCAAACGAAATCAAACTTGCTGTTTGGAATTTTCTAGCCAGCTCCGAGGATCTTAGTTCCATTAACTTGAGAAAAGGCAGTACTGGGTCTCTCGCTCTTTCTCCTAGAGCCAAGAGTGGAAACTGTATTTTGACTCATGACTACCAAGTTATTCCTGTCTCTGTCAGTTGCATGATTGTCTATCTAGAATGCGAGTCTGCTACCTCCCTAGTTTCTACCTCCGTTATTTGTAGCCACGCTTTCCAAACTCCCCTCCCGCTTTCTTATCCCACTAAGAACGCTTCTAATTAAATAAGAATACAAATAAAATGTATTATAAAGGCTTCCACTTTTGATTAGTGCGCTTTGAGGTTCCAGTGTGCTGTGAGCATGAGACATTCTTGGCTGCATATGCTCCAGATAGTGCCTGTCAGTTGAATAGTTATTTCGATCAGTGGTAGTTGAAATAGGGTTAGTTGCAGAAATGGGAGATGTGATAGTGATTTTAACCAATACAATAAATTTATCTTTCATATTTCAAAGAGTGCCTTGAAGAGCCAGTTGAAGTTAGTTCTATTGCAGTTGCAGGCTGTTAAGTACTTAAGAAGGATGATGAAACTTCAGGCCTTAGGCTCTTGCATATTCCTGAGGAGGAATAATTAACTCTGCGGTCGCTTTGGACTTGAAGGAAGAAGGCCTATGCTAGTGTTTTTATGAAAGAATAGAGCCACTCATATTATTTGACTATCAAGATATTTCTTATAAGAACTCATTTAAGTTGCTTTATCCATGTCAAATCAGCTTAGAAAGATATGATTAAGAAGAATATCTAATTAACTACTCTGCTAGTGGTGCCTATTGTGTCAGTATGTGCTCATTTATTCTTCTTAGTGTCTTTCTTGCTTGTGCTTTGCTCCTGCTCTGCGTCTTGCTCGTTTAGATAGTTTTGGACAAGTGAGTTTATGATCGAGTAAATGAAGAATACTACCATAGCAATCAATTTTGATAAATGAAATTGAATAATGAAGAACTGTCTATGTGTGAATGACAAAGTATTCCCACAGTTAAGCAATCAAGGGTCTTGCCTCTTCCTCTACCTTCTCAGCAAAGAGAGTCTTTTTCTGCTTTGCGATTCCATTCTCCACCATGCCTTCAATAGTTGGGCTTACTCCTTTCAATAACTTAAGAATAATGTCCACTTAGTGTTGACTGAAGCAGAATATCACAAAGAAGCTCTAAAAAAGTGTAAGCAAAAACTCACTATCTTACTTGGATTGAAACTTTTACAATAGCTTTTCCGATGAAAGTTGCTCCGAAAAACACTCCGAAAGGAACAAGGAAATGCCCGCAGAGGAAGCCTGCCAAATCAAATAATGGGTTGGGAACCTATACGCTTTTGAGGGAAGAGATATATTCTTACGGATGCGAGCACCAGGATACAGATAAATGCATTTTTCTGAAGAGTTCTATAGATCACAACCTTGAGTCTGTCGATGATTCCTTGCTTCTTTGGGTCTTAATTCACCTCATCCATGATTTCATCAAACTCTTCTGACTTCTTGCCAGCTAGAGAGGCTATACAAATCAACTTAGACTTTAAAAGATTTACCTGCTCTTGCGACATAGTAAGGAGGGAGCTCTCCAATAGCTGTGCCCAGACCCCATAGGAAAGCTTCAATAATGACTGCATAGTAAATGTTGAAGACTGAGAGGTCAGGTGTGCCTGTGAATTCAGGGCACTGTTTGAAGTGGTGGAAAGCCCAACGGCTTGGTAAACTCTCTGGTACATAGTTGCACGCATTTGAGGCCATAGTTACCTTTGCAATATGGGGTCCTAGATAAAGCACAAAGGTGTGCAATCCAGTACCAAATCCAATTGAACTTGCTATTCCTAAACCTATCCACCAAGATGCAAAAATTAGGAATTCAGTAACACTTTGCCTATACTAAGAAGTGTCAATAATTCATTTCAGCTGTCAAAGCTTACTTACGACTTCATGAGGACCCGGGGCTTGGTAAAATGCTGCAACAGAGGCTAAAAGGATTGCGATCAATATGATGTTGTTTGCTATGTACTTAAGAGTGCTCTTAATAAGTCTTCCAAGTAGAATCACAATGACCTTGATTGTTAGAATGGGATGAGTGATTAGTGACACATGGCCATGCTTGTTTTCTTCTTAAGGAGCCTTTTCCTTTTTCTAAGGCTTCTGCTCTTTAGCAACTTGATTATTGCTCTATGCACCTTTCTGCTTTGCCATATTTGTCTTCTTTCCTATCAGTCAAATTTTTAATTTATTAAAGTTTTAGTTAAACTATGATGCTGGTGATGTAATGTAGTTTCAAATAACGATTTTTAAATTTCCAACAGAGAAATTTTACACAATCAACATTTTAGCAAAGGGATAACAAGAGGATAATAAAGTAAAATTAATTCTGAAGTGACACACACACTCCAAAATTATATAATCGTAGTTAATTTTCGCAAAGTTTAATAATAGCTTAACTAAAATGTCCTCCTATTAAAAAGAGCAGGAGTCTTAAAAGTAAGATGATTCAGAGTAAAAGCTAACTGATATGAATGAGGAGGATTAATAGCCTCGAAGATAGATGAATGAGAAAAAGGCCTAGTCCATTGGCACGATGCCACACAAGTCCTCAGAAAAGATCTAATTGACAATGTGAAAGGATCTTACGAATATACTCTGAGTTGTTAAGAATATTTGTTGATTTAAGAGATTATTTTAGAAAATGTAACTAAAAGACAATGGAAAACACAAGTAACAGACTTATGAATATTTCGCTTCGTATTTCTTCTAGTCTATTTATTCAAGACTAAATGCACTTAGTATAGGGAAGTAGGATGAAGCTGTTTTAATCTATCTTAATCTATGTGAATGAGGTAGTAATTAAAGTCACAGGAGTAGAAATGGTTTTTGTGAGAGATCGATGAGTAGCAAAGAGAATACCTAAATAGATAGTGTGAGTTAGCATAAATGAGAAAATAGGGAAGACTATAAAGATGGTGGAGAGCGTGAACAAATCAATATTTCAAAAAGTTTATTAAAGACTACAGTGACATGCTAAGATGCTCTTAATGCACGTTAAAGTACAACAAACGATTATTATTTACGATGTCAAATTTTATAATCTAAAAACATTAATTAAAGTTAAACAATTATTCAATTAGAATAATTTAATTTTTTAGGGGTTCTTATTTTTACTCGCTTTTTAATTAAAAAATAGGAATATAATCTTAGTTAATTAAACAAAAATTCTTATTTTCTCTCATAATGAAAAATACCGAAGCCTTTTTCGGTTCATCAAATCTTATGAAATATAAAATTTTAGAGATTTAAGGTGGCATCAGCTTTAAGGGTGGTTTTCAACCTCCATCCTCTCATTTTTTAATCTTTTCATTATTTATTTTAATTTATGTCGCATTACTGATATTAAGGGTTTCGAGATTACTTTAGAGTCAATTCTCATCACCTACACTAGACGTGAAAGATGAAATTTAGCAATTCTCTATAATTATATGCTTTTGAGATATTCATGCAGTTTCAGCGTTTAGGTTAGAGAATGCGAGTACCAAAAGGACGCTCTGCCATTGTAGCGTTTAATATATATTTTGTAAATTAATTCCAATTACTAATTGACTTTATCATCTATTAAATTCTTACCTATAGTATCAAGCACTGGAGTGGTAGCAGCGAAGAATAGAAGAAACGTTTTTAATAGCAGTAGCGCGAGTAACAAGCCATTTCACTATAGCAAAAGTGTTATAGGTGCGGATAATAAGGAAGACTTTAGATTTCAGGGTTTTATTGACGGTGAGGATAGAGAACGAGGAATTTTACTGAATAGGCTAAATTAGGAGGAAGGTCCTATGGCAAATGCATAGGAGATATTTCAAAGTTCTGATGAGTAATAAGCTCGCTTCTAAAATTATGATTTCTAATATCTTAAATTACTTTGGTATTTAAATTAGGAATAGAATATAGAGGATTTTTAAAAATTAATATAAGTTAAAGCTTCCGTTATGTCTTCAATTAGGAAAATAAAAATTGTTGAAGGTTTTGTAATCACAGAATTCATTCCACATTCCAAACACTGCTATTCTACTTGATCTCTACTAAATATATTTAAATTTACTGTAGCCTGTTAGTTATATAGCTAAAACATTTATTTTTGAATTTTAGAATGAAAAAGCCACAAAGCTTTTATTATGCGATTCTACACAAGTATATACTTACACCTGAGTTTAGAATAAAATGAATTTGATTTCAACTATATATTCTGCTGTAATGGCAATAATTTTGGCATTGGATAGGATTAGAATTCCAAGAATTCCCATCCTGAAGAACAAAAAGTAGTGTCTTCACAGGGAAACAGCCAAAGCCTCAAGCAAGTTACGCTTGAAAATCAGCAATACAAAGGTAGAAATAAAAAGGCCTCCCAAAATAGACGAGTGAATTTTTTGTAAATAGAATACTCTGACAATACTGTTTCCAATATCAGAGATACTAATTATTTTGAGGATCTAATAAATCCTGGCTATTCAAGAAAATAACCTTCTATGTCGATAACCTACGAAGAATGGGAAAGGGACATGCCTCACAAAATCTCTTCGTCTAATAATCTTTTTCGCCAAATGAGCGATGCTTGCTTCAAGTGCTGGAGTGATCTACTTATTCAAAATCCTGTCACTTCTCATTCACTGATTGCTGGATGTGCCTCAATTGAGGAATTCATTGGATGATTCATCCTCTTGTAAACTACTGTAGAGTAACTTTCTGCGATCTAAAAGCTGCTGCCATCGAGAGCTTCTTCATGCCTTTAATGATCTAGCTCTTCGACTAGTTGCTCACTGCCATGTACACTGATTGGGAGGATGCCTCTGTCCTGGAGCTTGCTGCTCTCATCTACTAGTACTGAACTCTCAGAGTTGATGTTGCATGCATATTATCACCTTTAGAATTTGTGGTGCGTTTTGTCTGAATCTTGTTGTGTACCGAGAGCATTCCTCTGGGTGTAAGCATCAATACTCCAGGTCGCATTTGTCTTAGTATTCGTCTAACGTTTTTCTATCGTAACTCCCTCTTGAAGTTAATCACTCCCATCTTATTGCGTGAGCTATAATTATTTCATTACTGTGTCATGGAGTGTACTTCGGCAGCATAAAGATTAATTAAGACTGATGTTAATGCTTGGGCGTGCTTTTTCTTTATCGGGTAACTTGATAGTGTATCTTTGACTGCTTTCTCTGCTTATGTTTTTTTGAAAATTCGATATCATTCCTCTCTAAGGTCTTGTGTGAATCCCTGATATAAATTCACTTCACGTCTGGAAGGAGAGAATTTTAGTTTGTCCAAGAGTTTTTTAGGATGATTCTCTAGATTCCAGGATCGCAAGTAGCGCTGAATAGATAGCATTGAGTGAGAGTCAAGTCCCATATTCCAAACACTTTCCCTTAAATGACTTTGAAAGGGTGAGTTGTGATTATCTAGTCATACTCGTCTACTATTACTATTTCATGTGTGTTCTTCTAGCCATAAAAATTTTCTATGGTTTCAATGCTTAAATTGATTCCTAGTGGAAGTAGCTATCGTTGAGCCTAGGTTTTCAAAATATCATTGAGCACCAAGATAAGGATTTTCTTCCCTCGCTGCTTCCAGTACTCAGCTATCATACTTATGATCCAAGTTTTACCAGAAGCAGTTGGAAGATGACATTGGATAGTACTGCTCGAACAGCTAAGCACAATAGCAGCGATAGTTGCTTGGTATGAATTGTGCTTGTACTCATCACAAACATTTTCAACCTTCTCCGATATTTACATTAATTCTTCCAAATCTACTTCCCTTCGTTTTTCAAAGTCTTTGATCTCATCTTGGAATATTATTTTGTTTTCCTCCTTGTTCTAGCACTCCTCCAACTTCTTTGATGAGCTCTATGAAGTTCGCTTGGTGATCTCCCTCATCCAGTTTTGCTCATCCAACTCGATCACATTCATAATATCTTGCTTTGAGAAATCTTTAATTGATTGAAGGATGAGAAGACATCGCTCGAGCGGAAGCTTTATTTATTCCTTCTTGTTTATGAGAGAGAACAGTATGTCTCTGCATCTTAGTAGCTCTAGTAGCTCATCGAAGATAATGTAAGGATCTGAGAGCACTTACACTTTAGAAATGAACTCGATGAGAACCTGCTTAGATTTTTGAGAACAATTCATTAGTTTCTTGATGAAGCCAGGCCAGAGAAAATTTTTTAGGTTGTTTGAAATCAACTCAGACTCAATCGCATTAAAACCAAGCTCTTTGATGTATTGCTCAATAGAAGCAGAGTGCTATTCAAGCTAAGTATTGTCTCGAAGAATCAGAGGTTAGTATTCAACTAGAAGGCCAAAGAAGTGTGGATTGTACAGAATATCATTATCCTGCAAGTATCTGTTTAGAGTGAGAATCATTCATCTAAAAATTTCTTGTTGAGCATCTCCTATCTTTTCTGAAATTTAAATTGAGTTCAGGAATGGATATAGAGTATAGTACAACGTTTATCCTTCGTGCACTAGAGTTGGCAAGTTCTTCGACATTCGGAAGTGGATGTTGAGTACTTAGTTTAAGTTCAGCTTCCTCAGTTCTAAACTCAATTCATCTAGCTCTCTACTTTTGAATAGTCTGTCCAGCTTTTCTTATTCGAGGCTGATTTAATACTCTTGACAGTTTAACATGAGTTAAGGGTTATCGATAAATTTTTCTATGATTTGTTTTTGAACTTGAAGCTTAAGTTCCATCTCAAGATCGTTGTAGTTTTCTAAGATAAATTTGGAGACTTTGATCTACTGGAGTTACGTTTCAGGGTTTTGTGGAGAAGATGCGTCGACAGTTAACTTATCTTATTTGTCTTTTAAGCCATCCTCTTTTTCTTACTCTCGATAGAAATTGGAGAGATAGTTGATAAGCTCATCGTCGTTCTCTTAGATTAAGTTGAAGGAATTCGCTTTCCTATTTAGCTTTTGCCTTTTGACTCTGATGAACTCCCTGATCTCATCGAGCTCATATTGTGAGAGAGGTGGTTTTTTGAGAGAGATGTGATTCTGAATCTCCTTCATGGTGAGCTTGAATCCCTTTGTGATTTTGTGGAGGACAGTTGTTGCTTCATCATCCATCGCCAACCCATCCACCTCTTTCATCTCTAAAAATAAATCACAAATTTATGAGAGCATACTTCGTTTCCCAAGTAGATGAGTTTTGGATTGCTTGGATCCAACTTGCTTGCTAGTTTTAGTATCGTAGATTTTTGAGTGACACACACGATGACTTGTTAACTAGGCTTTACAAGTCGTGCGGTGGGGGACCCACCACCCAATAGAACTTATTATTAAATATATAGTAAGCTATCAAATTATTATAATCAAAGTCACTGTGAATAAATAACCACAGAGTCAAGTTATAAATTTTCTTAGATCAGAAGCTTTAGCAAAAAAAGACTCTCAGAACATCTAAAAAAATCACAAACTTTGATAAAAAATCACAAAGTCCCAAAAAATAATCACAGATTAAAAATTCTTCAATTCTCAATAATTTAAAGCAAATTCATCATCCTTATTTGGAAATGTAGTAAGTCAAAGCTATTTACTATATGAATCCATCTACCTTAATACAATAATCTTATTCCATTAAAACACTTCTAAATTCATACTATGGAATCCTTAAAAAGAAATTGGGCTGAGTCTGAGCAGTCATATGAGGAAGACTTTGAGGAGAGCTTAATGAGAGTGGTTCCTCAAATTATGAGTATCTTTATTTAATAAATTATTTTTTACCCTTACTCTTGATTATTAAAATTTTATTAAGCAAAAAGTAATTGGCTAGTGAATAGTGTTATAAAGAGCTACAAGGTCATTAAAATTAGCAAATCCAATTATTTTGAGTTATATGATATCAACCATATTTTTTTAAGAATAGATATTTTATAAATTTTTATTTACCATAACGAGATAGGCAACCAATATACGTGGATTGTGAGCATAACATTTGTCTACTGTGCTACAAATCCAACTGTTTGAATGGATCTGAAGGTGTCTTTAAATGCAAACATCCAGATTGTTATCAAGAAATTTAAATGAGAGTCAATCCATAAGTTCTCAAAATTCTTCTTAAATAAATTAACGAGGAGGACGATAATCTAAACATTATTCTAGTCATCAAGGTGAAAGTAAAAAATAAGATAAAAATAGGTTCAAGGAAGAGGAGGCTTGATATCTGTGTTTTTTAAAAGCAATTTGTTTGTGATAAATTTTAATTTATTTTAATAAACAATGGCAGGTGAAGACACAGACTACAAGCACATCAACAACATATTCTACTTTCAGATCACCCATATAACTTCAGCTTCTCCACCACTGCGCTCACCTACTCCAACAGGATCCTCGAACTCAAGGTCAATTTTGAACTTGCTTTAATGTTTATAGGCAGTCATCCAACTTATTACGATGGGAATAGTTGGTTAAGATAATGATGACTTCTAAGACAAGGGTGAAATATAAAAGTAAAGCTATAATCTGTAGGATTATGACTCAAATTGCTTTGACCTTGAGTTCGAGGATCCTATTGGCATAGGCGAGCGTAGTGGTGGAGAAGCTGGAGTTATATGGGTGACCTGAAAGTAGAATGTGGTCTTCACCTGCCATTGCTTATTTAAAATAATTTATAATTTATCACAAACAAATTGCTTTTTAAAAAAAAACACAGATATCAAGCCTCCTCTTCCTTGAACCTGTTTTATCTTATTTTTTACTTTCACCTTGATTACTAAAATATTCAAATTTTAATTTAAAATATAAATTTTCATAAAATAAAATATGTATTTAAGTTTATTACTTGTCTCTTGTAAAAATCACTAGTTTCTAGAAGCAAAATTCTTTTGCTACAATTGCTAAGGATCATATTGCGAATCCTGCTCTTTGGAAAGTCATTAGCACTTGACTTCCACTCCTTGTCTATTAGATAAAGCTAAATTTTAAAAATACCATGAGTATGCTTGCTCCTTGATTGACAAAGAAATTTAAGGGGACTATTTCTTGAGAGAGAATTTTTACACAAATTTTAAAATAAAATTTTATTTTTAAGGTTAATTTTCTTCGGAAGTTAATAGGTTTTTAATTTTTTTCCTAAACCCATATTCGTTAAAATTAATTGATTTTTTTTTATCATAATTAATGATATATTATAGTAGGAGCTTTAATTAAAATCGGTGATTCTTGAAAATAATAAATGGAGAGTTCCAACTTTGCGTCAGTTGAATTTAGAGATTCATCTCCTGATCTGCAGCTTGATCAATAGCTTATCAAAAATTAATATGAGTTTCTTCTTTAATCTTCTTCACAGCACCTCTCAGTAGAGAGATATGATGCGCACAAACTTCAAGAAACCAAATATCAACTTTATAATAACTTTTGTCATGAATAATTCTGCAGTGAGTGCTCCCAAACCAAAGTTAAAAGGATGAAAAGTTCTTAAAAATTCATGCTGAATCGAATGGTGTAATTATTATTTAAATCTGACACATTTCATCTGTCACTGATTTATTCCATTTTTATTTATTTTTATTTAATGTTAATTTTAATTTCTTTTTATTAAAAATTTCATTATAAATTTTAATACAGTTGAACAAAGTACGTTTTAAAAGTAAATCAAAATTAGAAATATGCTTTAAATATAAAAAAGCATAATTTTAAGACTTTATTCTATTTTAAACCTATGCTTGCATTCATGGATATACTTATGTCTCGCTTTTCAAGTGAAACAAGCATCCTCTCCTCGAAAGACTAAGAGCGCGAAAAGATTGTAGATTTTTTATTCAGGACAACAATATAGCAATATCAACAGTAATTTGTATTATTGCCTAATAACTCACTTTCAATAAGAAAACTGATTTTGTAAGTCCATACATCATTTTTCAAGATAAACTTTAAATGAAGATTTTGAGAATGCTTCTGACGAAAGATGATCTCAAAATCGATTGATTATAGTTAATTAAATTAATTTTTTTATTGAGATTTAGCTATCTTTTTCCTCCAAGTAGAGTTTATAGTACCAGCTTTGAAGATGGCAAACTCAAGTTTTAAAAGTTTGTCAAAATTTTACAAAAGCAAACTGATTTTTTGTGTAGAAAATAGAATCATTATATGATTTAAAATTTATGCTTGAATAATCTAATAGCTTCAAAAGGTATCTATTAAAAAATATTTAAACAAATTTTTGGAGACTTTGTTAAAACATATTATATTTAAATATTAATTAGAAAGGTACTTTTAATGAAAGATACCCCCTATTTCTTATTATGTTATGAATATTATACGTTCAGCCTCGATTATCCAAAAAAATTCAGTTTGATTCTCTAAAGCCTGGGAACCTATACTCTTCTATTCTAAATCTTTGTACTGTAAGCGCTCCTTGACTACCGAATATTACTTTCAAAAAAATTAAAACAAAAAGATAATTTTACTGATTTTTTTTTACTTCCTACAATTATAGGGAACTTTCAGGAACCAGCATTCTCATTTAAGATGATTGAAAGAAAATCGGGTCTGAACGGATAATATTAAAAATTTTAGATCTGAATAACCTAAAGAAGGATTTGGATTCCATTCTAGATTGTAACGCTTAGATCTCAAACGAAGAATTTCAAAGTACAATTGAATAAATGAAGACTAAATTTGGACTGACTGTAAATAATCCAAACCTTTTAAATCTCGAAAGATATCTTCTATAAGTATAGCCTTAAGAAACCCCTCAAGGTATAGCTTAGAGATAATTTAATACTCTATTAATTTTTATATTTAATTATTTATATTGCCTATTTCCTTAATTATCTAAAATAAATCTTAAAAATTAGGCATTGAAACCTAGTGTTTAATTAGATATCTGAAACAACTTGTTAGGAATAATTTTTAAAAATTTTAAAACTTTAAAGCAAACAATTGAGGCAATAAATTAAAATAAGATATTTAAATAGTATTTTCTGACTCTCTAGATTTGAATTATATTTTTAAGATCATAATGTAAAAATTTTTCAACTTTATAATTCATCGAGATTAGATTAAGGGAGCAAAAACTGAAATATAAGATTCTACTGTTAAAGATAATTTCTGTTGTTAAATTCATATTAATTTTAGAATATAATGAAACTCAAAATGATAATCACTATATTATAGGTAAGATACGAATTCATTATAGTAATTGATAATTTCAAATAAAGAGTTTTATTAAATGGATCCGACAACACACAGCTCATTTTAGTTTATATTTTCTAAATTAAAGAATTTAAAATGAAAGATTGGAATGGAGTTGGTAAAAGTGCAGCCACAAAAGCTCGGAAACACTTAATGCTTCGATTAAAAACAAATTTAAGAAAACTTTTGTTGTCGAGAATCATATAAAAATAATGTATATAAGTTTAGCGCTAATTTTCTCACTCATTCTTATTCTAAATTAGGTTGCTAACAAGGACTGATAAAATATAGCTCCAGAAGAATATCAATTTCACAGCAAAAAACATTAAGTCATTTTGAGAAGAATTTCAAAGTAATTGCTCACCAAGATCTGTGAGAACACAATGCAACTTGTGATAGATAATCATCTCGATTTTTAGACAACTTTATTAGGGGAAGAAAGCTAAATATTTGGAGAGTAATGCAACTACTAAAAGCTTTAAGTTAAAGTAAAAATTATTTTAGCGAGAGTCTTCCTATTATTAATATTTAGTCTTTTATATGCAAATTCTTGCCAAGTGAAACTAATTTGTAAATATTTATTATTTGAAAATATCAATTAACTGAATTCGTATTTGTGACCTATATTCTGATCCAAATAATTTTAAAAATAAACTCTAATTATAATAGAAATACAAGCAGGAAAGAACCTATTAAAAAATAAAATATTAAATAAAATATCTAGCTCTATAAAAATTTCATGGAACTATTAGCAAAATATTTTTTAATTATATGGAATGGAGGATGTTAACCTTTCTCGAATGTGTAATTAAACATTTTCACATTTTAGCCAATTAATTTAAAATAAGTGTAAAAGAAATAATTATTTTTAAATTTTATGCTATGAAGGTGTGAAGATGATCCGTAATTGCTAAAACTATTTTAGGTTGTATTCATCCTTTCTAGATCTCTTTTAAATATATAAGTGGCTCTCAAAAGTAAAATATATCTCTGAATACTAGGCTCTCTGTTATTTATGTAACTAAGCTTATCTCAATTATTTATTACTCGATTATTAAATTTTAGCTTATTTCTGATATATTACATTCAATTATCGTTCACATTCATTTAACATGAAAAGAATAAACATTTTTCGAAAATTTAGGGTTGAATGAGTCATTTTAATATTAAAATACTTTAAATGAAAGAATTATTGCGTTAATATCTTTTTTTATTTATTTGCTAGCACTCTTTAAATTTATTGCTATAAAGTTAATAAATAAAAATAAATCCCCTCAAATAGTACCTGAAGTGAAACTCATAATTTATTTTTATTTAAAAAACTTTGTAAGCATTTCCAATTAAATTAAAAAAAAGATTTAAATAATGGAAAGAAAATAAAATGCCTCCCCATATTTAATATAAATAATAATTAGTAATTTACATTATAGTTGATTAGGAAGTAATGAAGACTGGAGAATCTTTGATAAAAAATAAATTGACTAATTGGAAAGACTTATCTTTTACATTAGTTCACTAGGGTTCCGTCAATGGTTTTGACACTTTAAGTACACATAAGAGTGTAATGGACAAAGGAGCTTTTATGTTATTTGTGTTGTCTGACTTTGGACAAGTCTTTGGGGCATATACTAAAGAGGGATTTAAGTTATCAGGGGCATTCGGTTATTGCTAAAATATTATTTGTTAACATAAAAATATTTTAATTTTTTGATATTTAAGGATTTTATTAAAAGCAATCATTTATATAATTAAGCTCTCTTTGTTTTTAAATCGCTAAAAATATTTTTAACATTACTCGATAAAATTTAAATATTAATTCACAGATAGAAATTGAGAAAAAAAATTAACTTTAATGCTGCTGTTTTTATCATTTAAAATTTTAAAAGATTTTGTTATCATGAAGATGAAAGATATTAAAGAAAATTAAAATTGATTCAAGCGATTTTTTTAATGATACTATTTTTACTATTCTAAACTACTTTTCAATTTTTTTCAATTTAGTTAAACAGAAACTCTTTTTATCAAGCAAACATAAGATAAAAGTTCAAATTTTTTCATAAAATCTTTGAATTTATTCTACAACCAACGGTTCTGAATTAAATTCTTTATAATTATTTTTCAACCAGCTCTAAATAAGATCATTTTCCAATTTCTAAAAATTTAAATAGTATGTTTTTATTTTGTACTTCGTCCAATCTCTTAATCTGATGAGATATTTCTACTTTATCTATGAGTGTATGAAGTTCTCTTACACATCATACTTTCTGAGAAATGGCCAGTAATCAGATTAGTTGCAAAGCTCAAATATATATTCTTAAGAGATGTGGCGTCCTTGTTTTAGAAATAAAAATTTTTCTAATGTTTAATTTTCTTAAATAATTTTAGTATAGAATAGTATTAATAAGATAGCCAAGCTTTTCTATTCTAGTTGAACAAAAGGACCATCCACATGCAATAATACTAAAATCAATAATCTGCACTGTTTTAGGGAAACGGAGAATATAAATTTCAATTTGGAGGAGGTCCTGATTTTATTATACGTTGAATATGAATACATGATCGAGGGTTGGTTTAACTTAGAAGTACATACTGATTGAGTCCTTGTTGAGTGATTAATAATATATTACGCTTTAAATTAAATTAACTCTTTATATAAATGTCTACTACAACAACTACATCAACAACTACTACATCAACAAACTAAACTTCGACAACTTAAATGTGCCATTGAAGGAGGCAAGCGCCTAGGACAAGGAAGGCATTCCTCCTGATCAACAGAGACTCATCTTCGCTGGAAAGCTCAAAGAAATACAAAAGTATGCTTCAATTTGCGTACTTTTGAACAACATCCAGAGCAAGATCTTCAACAGGAACAACCTGAACCTTATCTGATTACAACATCCAGAAGAAGTCTACACTCACCCTAAACATTCAAATGCTCAAAGTGCGGAAACAAAAACTATAACTCAAACGGAGGCGGTGTTCTTCATGATCTTAACACTGATTTGGTAGGAGCAGACTCCCTCATTAGATTTAAATTCATAATGCTTTTAAACTATATCTAATTTAATATATACCACTTTGTTCAAGAACTCTATCTTCATTAGATTTTCCTTACCCTCGATAATGCATTCATATTCAACCTATATTTAAAACAATTCAGATGAAAGAAGTGATAATTTCTGCAATTTAGGACATACTTACTCCTAGCCAAATGGATTCACATATGGAAATTTAAAAGCAAAATCTTATCTAGCAGGAAGCTAAAAATTTAAAGTTATTGATTTTGAGATTTACTCAATAAAATCATAACCTGAATTTCTTTTAGTTAACAAGCAACTTACAAGTTTTTGAGATAAGTTTTATTTAATCAGAGATCTATTACTTTTTTATTTAGTGCAATTGCCCCTTATAAATTGCTTATAAATATCTATTTTATTAACCTCCTAGTTCAATATACTTTTGAATGAACTTTTTATTTAAAAATAGATAGGATATCCAGGGTATCAATCAAATGCATGTAATTATCAAAATGTTCAGCATATATATATAAGCAATAAAAGATAAAATATAGAGAAAAGCTATCTAATTGAATGGGTTGTTTTAAAATCTATTTTTATTTTTAAATAATTGAGATACGTTTTATTTTAGTTGAGAAAAGATGATTTGGTAAATAAAAAAAAACAAGTAATTTAAACTTCTAGATCTACATTTTTTCCAGCAAAATTCTTAATTTCCATAGAAAAACTTAACTGAAAGTTAAACCTTATCAATTTTTATTTCCTTAGATTTAAAAACCTATGTAACTTATAGCTTTGAGTAGAGCACTCACACTAAAAACTAAGAAAATTCTTAATGTTTTTCTCTATATCAATTAAGGTTAATTTAATTACTTTTTTTAATTATATTGACCAAGATATTAATAGCTCTAATAAATTTATAATGATTAAAGCTGAAGATGATTGATTTTTTATAATATTAAGAGAAAATCAGTGATAAGGTCAATTAATTCAAATGTCTTTAAATAGCAGCCAATAGATTAATAATATTTTTTAATTAAATTCAGGGTTTGATATCTGATTACGAAAGAGGAAAGTTTCTAACTGCATTAGTTGAGAAGTGAGAGAACTTCAGCGCCTAGCTCTCATCATCATAGCTACCCAAATGCGACTTGGATCGCTCAAACTTCTTTAAGAGCAGAAGATATCATTCTAGGCTGATCTGGAAGACAAAACCGCATATTCATGAATTTTTTAAGTATCAAAGACGATACTCTAACTTGTACCTAAGAGACTCTCAAACGGGAATATCGCTCTAAAGAGGATGCAGGTAGGCCGTAATTCAATTGGACCAGTCCTTTATTCTTAGGGGACCTCACGACTGAATTTAACTGTTACATTTTTCATCTGGTCAACCAGGACTTCAATCAAAGGATAAGGCTAAGGAAAACTATTCCTTCAAGATGTCAAGCAATGCATGATGTTGCAGGAAGTGTACGGTTGAAGGAGCATGATTCTAGTGGCTGGGCTGAATGAAGAGTCGTCTATTGAAAGTGTGGTTCTTCTAAAAGATGGGTTTAGCCCTGACGTCGCGCTTAGGTATAGGAGTTTGGAATGGTCAGGAATCAAGGAAGAGGATGCTATTCCAGAGGATAGAAGCTATTAGATATAAAGTTTGGGGGGGGAACGAAAGTTAACCTCCCCCTTTCAAAATTATAATTCTTTTATTAAAAATCGCAGATAAGGCTAAAATAAGCCGAAATGCCCAAAACATTAAGAATTTTTTATATTAAAATTTTTGCTCAGGGTCAAAAAATAGATTTTTAAATTAGGT
Organism: Tetmemena sp. SeJ-2015; assembly: GCA_027382625.1. Classification (NCBI taxonomy): domain Eukaryota; phylum Ciliophora; class Spirotrichea; order Sporadotrichida; family Oxytrichidae; genus Tetmemena; species Tetmemena sp. SeJ-2015. Next base: position 19,733 of record JAJKFJ010021240.1, read on the forward strand.
TTTTATTGTCTATAATTGACTTTATTCTTTAAAAAAAATATTATATTTTTTAGCAATATTTAGTCGCTAAGTAAAACACGTTATGTTAGATAAACATACTAATCGAAATATTCAGTTATGATAAAGTGCTTCATATTTATATTTATGAATGCAGATAAGGTAGGGTACTCTGCTAATAGATAATTCAGCATCTTTATGAGAATTCTCATCTTTACTTCAAATAGAGCAGATAAACTTAAACTTATCTAAATATTTTCAGTGAATTTTGCGTACTTATTTTATATTTAGTTAAGACCTAAAAATTAATTGTCCATCTATAAAATCGTTCTAAATTAAGGGTTATTTATATATTGAAGTCACAGAAGAGCTGTATTTAACTGATGAAGCTTAGATTCTGATTTATATATACTTTTGACAAAATAAGTTCATAATATTTTTAACAATAGCTTAAAATTTTAAATAGCATAAAATGACCCTCTAGAAGATTAATTACACAAAAATCTCTCAATTTTAAGGCTTTTTTGCCAAATTTGGCCTGGAATACTTTTTTTAAACCGAAATTTTTATCAAGGGTGGGGATGAGGTTAACTTCATCCCCACCAATAAAATTTAAACTTGTTAAATAGATAAATCTTGTTCGATATAAATGGTTGAGCCTAAAAACTTCGTACTAGAAAAGGCGTACTAGATGAACAACCAAATACTTAGGTGTTCTCAATGCAATTTAAAATTCAATAAACGATACATAGGAAGGGGACGGAAATTAACATCACCCCATCCTTAATAAAAATATCGCTATAAAAAATGTATCCTGGGCCAAAAAAAGCCGAAAATTAAGAGATTTTTATGTAATAAATCTTTTAGAGGGTCAATCTATACTATTTAAGATTTTAAGCTTTTGTAAAAAATCAATTTGTTGAGAATTTGTTTAGACAAAAGCATATTATAATAAGAATTTAAGCTTAATAAGTATGATAGAGCTCTTCTATGACTTTATCAATATCAAACTATACTTCTCTTAGTAAATCACCCTTACTTTAGAACCTTTTTATAGTGGGACTTTTAATTTTTAGGTCTTAACTAAATATAAAATAAGTTGGCAAAATTCACTGAAAAGTATAGATGAATTAAATTTATCAGTTTTATTTGAAAGATGGATGATAATCATAATAAATATACTAAATTATCTATTAGCAGAGCACCCGACCTGTCTGCATTCATAAATAAAGAGAAATTAGTGAAGTGAATCGTGGGTTATAAGAATAAGATTGTATTTGTCTTTAAGCTAGAGGTTAGAGTCAATGAGAATGTTTTAAGGTTTGAGAAGAAAAGTAGGGTATGATATATTTTAATTATTAAATAGGAAAAGATTAGGCTTTAATTAAATTTAGACACCCAATTGGTTAATTACTGATCTCTATAGCGAAATCCAATTAAACATTAGAGTTTTAATTATAGCTCTGATAATTATATTAAACACCAATCAATATAAGAATTAACGATATTAGCCAATCACTGAACTCTATTTAATAAAGTTTCAATCACATCTCTAATTAAGAATTGGGCTTTCATCTTATTCTTATAACCAACGATTCACTTCACGTATTTCTCTTTGTTATAATAAAGCACTTTCCCATAACTGCATTATACACCTAGTATGTTTATTTAATATAAAATGTTTTACTTAGATAAAAAATATTTCTTTGAGAAAAAATCAATTTTAAACTTTAAAAAAACTCCAATTTGAAAATCTATTTTTTACCCTGGACACATATTTTAATCTTAAAAACTCTTAATTTTTTTGGCATTTCGGCCTATTTTAGCCTAATTTGCGATTTTTAATTAAAAAAATTATAAATTGGTAGGGAGGGAGGAAGGTTAACTTCCGCCCCCCCCCTCCAGATACATAAATAATGAATTAAAACAATTTTATTTGACATACAAATCTTTTAATTTTTTTTAGACAAGGATTTTGAAATTAATTTTATACTTAAGATATAAAATTTAAATAAAGAGCAACAATGTTTTTCTCTTTGAAAAATAAGTTCATTTTAAAATTATTTTAGCAATGAATTTACCAGATTTTGAAAAAGTAAAAATATATAATCATAAATTTTAACTTAGGAAGAAGTTGTGATTATTAAAAAAATCACTTTCGTCCTAAATCATTTTTTTTGTGTATAGTCAGTTTTGGTTCTAAGTGTGAGGTATATTTATTGTGTATTTATCTCGTTAGTGCTAATTGTTATGCGTATTATAATTCCTTACTGAGATCCCATCTAGATATTTGTCTTGATTAAAGTAGGATTAAAATTGAAAAATTAATTGATATAACTAATTTTTAAGTCCTCTATTAATCATTTATAATTTGACAATTATGCCCTATATTGAATTCAAACTTATGTATGAGAGTTTGAAATTGGCTTTTTTGGCTTTATTCTTTTAATAATAGATTTTGATTATTTTAGAATTCATTTATTTTATTTTTAGTTGTTGTAATTATGAGATGTGTATATAATATTTAGTACAGTAATCTTAATTTTTTTATTATTATAGCGGTTAAATCTTTATCATTATTATCACTATATTTATTAATTTTAATTTACGAATTAAAAATTATTATAATTTCATAATTTATATAATAAATAATAGTCAAATTCTGATTGTTTTAAACTTGAAAATATTTTTACAGTGAAAATCCATCGGCATAAATCTGTTTTTCTTTTTATATTTTAATTAATTTCTTCCTTAAATATTCTTCTTCTACTTTATAATATTCTTAAAATTGTAATTACTGTAAAAGCTATTTTAATTTTAACTGATTAAACTTTATCTTAGATTATCTTATAATTTTTTTGATAATATTTGATATTATAACGAGAAAGACAACCTATTTTTGTTGACTGTGAACACACTATTTGTTAGAAGTGCTACGAATCAAATTCTTTGAATGGATAAAATAGAGTCTTCAAGTGCAAGATCTCTGACTGCACTGAAGAAATAAAAATCAGGAAGAAGCCTCTTATTTTAAAACATCTTCTAAAACAAATAAAAGACGAAGATGACAATCTAAACTATTAAAAATAAATTTAAATTAATTATTTCAGAACCTCTAAATTTAAAATTTGTTTGGAATTAATATTTTATAGTCATAAATTTTTTCTTTTCCAAATGAAGACAATATTTGATAGTAATGGTTTGCAAATCTCCATATGTAGCTCACAAATTTTAATTAACTTTAATAATTGTCTTCTTGGGACATATACGATGTTTATCATGTTAATTTTCAGGCATTTAGGTTGTATTTGGAAGTCAAAATTGCTATTAAATAACATTACCTTCATTATGATAATCTGATAATTAACCTATCATTTTAGTTTAAAATTCAGACAACTCCCAAAATTATTATAAAGGAAATATTAAAAGTATAAAGTATAGAAAATCAATATCAGAGTGAATAAGAGTTTTGGCAGTTCATCTCTTATTCTATTCGCCCTTTTAAAAGTTTAAATATTATTTAATATAAGCTATCATATTTTAGCTTTAAATTTTAAAAGTAATCTTTAATCTTGATTTTAGAATACTCAAATTGAATTTTAAAAATTTAAAACACTGGCATGTTGCGTTAAATATAAATTAAACATAGTCAGAAATTTTTAATAACCTATAGAATAAGAAATATATTGTATTGGTCATATTTAAACAATTTATATAAAAATTAATTTTGGCATTCATTTAAAAATTTATTCATTTTATTAGAACTATTCTTTAACAATTTAATATTTATTTTCCAGTTATAAATAATTATAGGACATAAAAATAAAAAAATGAGTTTACTTCTTGTAAATTGTAAAAATCATTATAGGATGAATATGAATGCGTGATTGGAGGTCTATTAGTTCAGAAATAAACTGAAAAGTATTAGATATTTTTTAATTAATTATTAAAATGAAGAAGATGAGGATGATGGACACATTTAGGTAATAGACTTTTCACCCTTGACTATTTTAGATCTTCTTATTTCATATTTTGTGAAGCAGGCTCATAATTATATTCAAAATCCTCAGGTCGAAATAAGTAAGTAAAGCCTAATAATTATTAGACATTTTATTTTAGAGTGAACAGGGAGAACAGATTCATTTTACGAAATTTGTACAATACAACTTAGTAATTCGACTTCTGAGTGCGCTAAAAAAGAATCCTACTCCAACAATCATGGTAAGTGCAATTTATACTTGACTAATAAATACTGTAGAAGTTGAATAGAAGGAAAGGATAAAAGACTTTAGCACAGAGATAAAGCAATATAAATTTTCTCAAATTTTAAAACGATTTGTGTTTCTATTTCTTCTACCTACTGCAAGTATTATATTCCTATTGTGTGTAATTAAAAGCAGTTTATTTATGAACTAATAAACCTCCAATCACGCATTCATATTCATCCTATAATTCACTGAATCTAAATTCTATTGTTCAAATTGTGAATGTGCTGTTTGTGAAGCTTGTTTCTATGAAGCTCATACTCACCTAACATCTTTAACTTGCAAGATGGATAATTATTTAACATATTTAACCAAATCATTTTTTAAAAAAATTATCAAAATTAATAGGGAATTAAGTAGCTACCCTGTAATGGTATATTAAAAAAAACTTACACAATAAGGATTACCTAAAAGTGAGGATACCTCTCAGTTCATTATATCATAAATGACTTTATCTCTTTGCCTCAATTAGGACTGTGCAATTTTGAGACTGTAATGTATTAGAACTACAGATAAAAACATCTCTAAGATCAAGAATCTGTCTTGAAAACAAAAATGTTTTGTTGTTGTTTGTGAAACTTAGAGGTAGAAAAAAGCCTTACCTTCTGTATCAAAATAAAAAACTTGAAGCATTTTTTGTTGTTACAGCACTTTTATAATTTAGAGTGAAGGCATTCATTTTTTTAGATGCGAAAATCCACTATAGTTCTGTTTTTTGGTGTTATTGATGATGTTATGGATTTCATTAAATTGTAAAAACATTGAGCAGACTTATTAAACAATTATTAAAATTCCCGCAAAAATGAATCTCTTTAAATGTGGATGGATACTTTTTTTATTTCATCTTTAAACATACTTCCATATTTAGATATGTTTTAAAATTTTAGATTCCTTCTTATTATTTTGTAGATGCTTTCGATGTTGTAAACATCGGGAATTTATTTAACTCATAATTAAAGTTGAATTAACAATAGAGTAGACAAAATTTATATTTTTTAAAAAACTAATAATTAATTGCTCTTCTTAAAATATTATCAATCATCATAAAAATAAGATCACCTATAATGTAATTTATTAAATATATAATTTTGAAATCATTTGATATTTCAGTTTATAATAATTAGAACAAATAATTATAATGATAAGAATTTGTTTGGATAGTACTCTAGTCATGTTATTTCCCTAATAGACTCAGAAATTTAATTTTTATTTAATTCAAGATCTTAATCAGCTCAAGTCAAATCTAAAAAATAATGCATAAAAATTTTAGTGGAATCAAATAAAATTAATTCCTTATAGTATTTAAACATTTATTTTGAAGAAAAAAAAACATATAAACTAAAAGATACTCACTAGAACTGTATTCTTCCAAATTAGGTATTTAAATTTGGTCAGGAGTTTACTGTCAACTAGAGGGGAACTTTTATTCTCTAGAAGGAACTATATAGAGCTATTTAGTAAATAATTCACGAGTAAAAAAAATAATAAATTAAAGTCTGAAATATATAATTTATTGCCTTTTAATTTTAAGCTAAAAATTGCATATCCATTTATTATAGATAAGACTTATTAAATAGCTAAAAAGTTATTAAATTGAATTTCCAAAGGCGCTTAATGTTTAAGAAGAGAGAGATATTTAATGTCCCTCCACTCCTTAAATATGGAGAGTCAACCTCTCTAACTTTCAGTCTCTCCTCGGATGTATAATCTCTGCTTTCCTTAAATTAGAACCACTGTCCAATAGGCCCCCAGATCTAATCCTCAAGCTTTCGATTTGAGCTGGCATTAACCCCAAAGGACGATAGATTGAATAATTACTTGCTTTTAACTTTTGGGCTTTGAGTGCCTCGGACGCCTTGCCTGGGAGCTCAGGTTGACTGTTTAAATAAAATGTCTTCACTACTTCCTTTATTTTATATATAACGCCTTCATAGGGATACTTTATTTAATTTCTTGTAGTATTCAGCAAATAGTTTCTGATGGCCCCTTTATCTTTGTTTCTGAGAGTAACTTACCTTTGCTACTCTTTTTAATTCCCAATATCTTCTGTTGTTTACCTTTTAGGAACAAGTCAATTCCTCTATTATTCCATTTTTCTAATCAAATCTTATTTGCAAACTATAATTTTTAAGAAATAGAAATTCAAGACAATTTGTGATCGAGGAGATTTTAGTAATTTAAATTCACAAGTCTATCTTGTTAAGAGTCTAAAAAACCAATAATCATCTATGGTCATCTGACTCAATAGAAGTTACATAATTAGCCTACTCCAAATAAATAAAAAATATCATTCTTTCTCAAAATACTTATATGAAATTAATATTAAAATAGTTTAATAATTTATAGTCCCATCCGGTTTTATTTTAAATTGGGTGAAAAATGAATTGCATTCTTTTAAAAATTTATTTTTCTCTCCCAATGACACGATTTAAACTTAATTTTGTCTTTTAAAAGATTTATAGCAGGAATATTGGTTAATATTACTCTCCTTTCGGAATATTATGTTACTAATCTTTAACTGAAAATAATTTAAAGAAAAAGCTGATGATCTTATTGATAAAAAATATAAATTTATTTAATTATATTGCTTACCACTCCTTCAGCTATTTTAAAATTTAAAATATTAATAAATATGGCAACTCAAATTCACCTCACACAATTTATTTAACTTTCTTATACAAATATAAGCTAATAATTAACACACAATAATATTGAGTTTAATGTATTTCCCAAAGGATAAAATTTTAGATTAAAAAAATAAATGTGCTCTCTAATATATATTCTGCTACTAATTTTCAATTATTCAATAATGTCTATAATGTAATTATTAAAATTTATAACACTAATTAAAATCAAATAAGTGAATTGGATCGTGGGTTGTAGAAATAAGTTCAAACCCCAATTCTTAATTAGAGATGTTATTGAAGCTTTAAAGATTAGAGATCAATGATTGGCTAATAGAGATTAATTCTAATATTGATTGGTGTTTAATATAATTTTTAGAGATATAATTAAAACACTAATGTTTAATTGGATTACTCTACAGGGATCTGTGATAAACCAATGGGTTGTCATTATTTGATTAAAACCTAATCTTTTACTATTTAATAATATTAAAATCTCACCCCCCACTTTTTCTTTAAAGTCTTAAAATGTTCTTCTAGATGATGTTTTTAGCCTTTTAATTAAGATTAATCTTATTTCTACAACCCACGATCCAATTCACTTATTTGATTTTACCTTAAAAAAAAGGCATCAATTTTTAGAGGATAAATTTATTCAAGAGGAAATCTTATAAGTTAAGCTGAAATTACTGTGATTAAATAAACAAAATTATAAATGTCATATTTAAAATCAATTAGAGCTCTTTAATAAATTCTGTATTTTTATAAGAATTTTCAAGAATAACGAAGATAAAATTTCAAGAAAAGAAGCAATTAATTTATCTGAGTATCTTGAAATTATAATGAATGATTTTTATCATTTGATATTTATTTTCACTGAAAAAAAGTTTTGCGAAGATCAAAATCAAAATAATTGATTTTTTTAATTTTAATAGATTATGCTCATTAAATTTTAAATCGTGATTTTCAATTATCTATATATTTTAAATTCAAAAATTTATTATGTTTTTACAATTTTAGCCCTATTCTTGCAATTTGAAAAATTTTTATCAATTAAAAAAATGTCCAAGATAAAACAGTCATGAGATTTGCTTCCCTCTAAAATATCTAAAAGAAATAGAAGAGTGCAAAAATTAGATTCTTCATTCAGATTTTACAAATATTCTTCAAAATGTAAAAGTTCGATTTGGTGAAATTGCAAAAAGCAAAGATTCTCTTCTCCTTGAGACCTATCTTACTGATAAACAACCTCAAGAAAATTTATAATAATAAAATAATAATTAAGGGAATTAAAGGGACCCCGCCATAAATAAGATAAGTCGTGACGTCAATGATATTGCTGTGACGCAATTATCTGACGCACACAAACCTAACAGCCGAATAGGGATATTAAACACGTGGCACCCCCGCCATCTCACATTCTGAGACAATGACCCCGCCTTCACCATCCATAAAAACCTAAAAGGAAAAAAAAAATCCAGTAGCTTCGGACTGAAAGCAAGTCGCTGCTCCGTAGCGTCTGGCTTCGCTGTCCAGCTGCATGACTGAGTGTTTGCCCATAGATCACATCCCTCCACGCCAACAAGGATTAGGAGGGTGAGTGGGAGACCACTCACCTTTGATTATCTCTCCAGTGAGCTGCTATAACAACCTTCCCCAGGACTTCTGCTGCCATTATCCCTCGCCTCTTTTAAGCACTCACTCACCAGCTAACCAAATACCAAACCAGAAAGCCTTCAGGGAAAGGGCGAACAGTGCCTAGTGCCGGTCGGGTGCGTCCTGAATTTTAACTTTCTCATTTATTAAGAAAATTTATAATTCTAATATTCAACAATTTAAATTGAATTTTATACAGATACATTCGTTTTTATAACGATGAAAAATTAATAACTATTTTTTTACTCCAACAACCAAAATAAAAAACTTCATTATTTTACTTTTCGTTTATTAAGCATCATAACTTTTGTATTTTATAAGATTCGTTTTTAAATATAAATTTTAAGAATAGTAAATCATGAATATTCATATTGAATTCTTTAAGAACATAATTTTAGCTTAATACCAGTTAATTTGATTTTCTTAGATGTAATCAAATTTGATTCATTTTATAATGTGCAAATATTCTTTTCGAGTCAGGACTGAGTAAGTAGACCAAACTCATAAAATATTTTAATGAGAAAGTTATTTTAAAAGAGAGAAAATTCCTCTTGATTAAGAGAAACGGCCACACTCCACTAAATATAATACAAATGGACTAAATTAATTCTTCCATACTAATTAAAATAGATTTATGAAAGTCTTTTTCAAAATTATATGAGAATGTCAAATATCATAGAGAAAGGTCTGCAAGTTAAAATAAGTATGTGAAAATTTTTAAATTAGGAAGTAAAATCTAGGACACATTATAATGCCAGGGCACAATAGCTGGCTTTACAAGAATGTGAGAGATCACCTGAAATTCTCTATGTTTCTACTCTTTGCGTTTATTGCTTGCTTTTATCTATTTCAGTCTGTCGTTAGTTGCTTTAGATTTGTAATAAAGTGGTGCGTGAATTCTACCGACTATATATAAATTTTGAACTCTAATATATCAGAAAAAGAAAAGAACCTATAAACAGAACTAACATCAACTAGAATATTGAGCATTATGAAACATTTATTAAGCTATTGCAAAAATATTAGTTTACAAATCAATCCTAATAAATTTCATTTATTAAAAAAAAATAATCTTAAAATATTTTAACTACTTTTATTCTGCTTGCTGAAGCATCCTAAAATTTTAGATGAGTCCCTAAAATATTGTTTTCATAAATTATATTTTGATTTAAATTAATATAAAATTGATATTTTATTATATAAATTAATTGCTCTTGATAAATAAAATTTTTTAAATCAGATAAATCCCTATGGTATAAATATATCTCTACCTATAAAAATCAGATCATACTTTACTTATAATACAATGACATCACTTTTTAGACTAAGAAGTAGTCCTTGCAATTAAACTTTCTGATATACTCATCAGCTCTTAAAATGAGTATCTTCAATCTTCTAAAAATATCAAACTCAAAAATTATTTGTAGATTTTGAGCAAGAACAAGTTACTAGATCCCGTTGTCAAACCTTAAAGTTCCACAGTTATATTCACCCTCTAATAACAATATACTAAAAAAGGCCAGAGATTAAATCTTTACAAGATTATCTCACATAATTCATCAGCTATGTTAGCCAATACCATAATATTAAATCTTACTTTAAATTTTAAATAAAATTTTTAAAAAAATCAATTATCCCATAATTTTTAAAAAAAGGAAAATCTTTTAAAAGGGTTAAATTAAAAAAATATTTTGTTTTTTAAAGAGCACTAAAGCTTATCATGATATCGTTCTCTTTAATTAAAAGTTATAAACTCAATCAACAATTTTAAAGAAGCTTATTACTGAGCAAAATGGATTTTTATCAAAAAAAAAAACATTTTGGGGCATTTTAAAAGAAAATCAATTTGTTTTCCAAGGGTTAAAAAAAATTAATTTACTTTTCCTTTTAATTTTTAACCATTTTAATTTTTATTTTTTTAAAATTTGGGGCCCCCCAAACAGGCACTGGCCCTCTGGTCCCCCATTTTTCCCTGAAGGCTTTCGGGTTTTGGTATTCCTTAGTTTGGTGAGTGAGTGCTTAAAAGAGGCGGGGGAAAAATGGCAGCGAAGCCGGGGAAGGGTTTGGTTTACCCACTCACTGGAGAGATAATAAAAAGGGGGGTTTGGTCTCCCACCCCCCTTTCCAAATCCTTTGGGCGTGGAGGGATGTGATCTATGGGAAACACTCACTTTCAGTTGGACACAACCCCGACCTACGGATTGCGACTTCTCTCGGTCCAAAGCTCCCCATATTTTTTTCTCCTTTTATTTTTTTGAGGGCCTGCAGAACCGGTGGGCTCGAAAAAGGTATTGGGTGCCCAGGGTTTTAATTTTATTCCCCCGGGGATTTTTCCCAAAAATTTAAAAAAAATTTTAAGCCATTAATTTAAACCCCTTTAACCCCCAAAATTTAAATTATTTTTTTAAATTTTTTACTTTTTTAAAAAAATTGAAAATTTTAAATAAAAAAAAAATTAATTTAAATAAATTTTTTTTAAAATTTTAATTAATTGAATTTTTTTAAAATTAAAAAATTTAAATCCTTTTTCGTTTTTAAAAGAGGGAAATTTAATTATTTTTTAAATTTGAAAAACTTTTAGGGAAATTTAAGTGTTCATTGCAGAGTTATAAGCTGCACAAGCTCTTGAGGACTATAATTATTAAATTGATGAGAGTGAACGGATCATATCTTGTTACTGGAGGGTGCTGGGGTGATGATTATAGAAGAAACTCATATTAATTTCTGACAAGCTATCGAACAAGCTATAGATCAAGGGGTGAATCTATGATTTAATCTGATACGAAGTTGCAACTCTCCATTTATTATTTTAATTAATCTCCAATTTTAATTTAATTCTCAACAATAATAGCTATTGATATGACATAAGTTGATAGATCTCATTTTTATTTAATAAAATAATAAAGTTTAATTTTATTACCTCAATTTAATTATTATAAGAGAATAGTGGATTAGGAAGTAATGAAAACTGGGGAATCTTTGCTTAAGAGTTAGTTTGATAATTGGAATAAAGAAAAATCTTTTTTACATTTTTGTTGGACTAGGCTTCTTTGAATTGGGTTTAAATAAAAGGGAGGATTTTTTGGGGTAAATTTTTTCGTCTTTTTTTGGGCAAATTAAAGGAATTTAAAAAAAAGAAAGTTTCATAAAATTTAGAAAAAATAAAAAATTTTTTCTTTTGGGGCATTTTCCTTTCCCGCACCTTTAAACCCCTTTAATTTAAATTCATTTTTAATTTATAAAATTTTTAAATTTTTTTTGGATAAATATCATTTTATTTTATTAGCCCCCTTCATGCCAAAAATTCTAACCCCTTTTTTTTATCTTTTCAAATATTTTTGATATTATTAATTTAAAGTTACCAACTTCTTAGGCTCAAACTTATTTGACTCTTTGATCCTAGTTTATGAAAGCAGTCTCAATTAACTTCAGTACATTGATACTCTTAATGGCTTCTTTTACACTTCAAGAGCATCACTTTAATTATCATGATAAGTAAATTAAAAATATCAAAAATTTGGCTAAACAATAGCTAAACCTAATAGTAATTATCATAATATTTTTTAGAGAATAAAGGTTTACTTACTGAGGTTTTATTCATTCTTATATTTTTAAATGTGTGCAAGTTTATCCATCTTTTACTCCATTTGTGTATTTCTTGTAATTTAAATGAATAAAATTATATATTAAATTTATAAATTAAATCACTGTTTATTCTACTTCCAGATAATCTTTATTTTAACAAATTCAATCACAGAAAATCAAATCATATCCTCACTATAGTGTAAGTAGCCACAATAGTGTTATGGATAAAGGAGCTTTTATTCTATTTGTGTTATCTGAGCATGGACAAGTCTTTGGAGCTTATACTAAAGAAGGATTTAAACAATCTTACTAATACGATTATTACTTAAGCTAAAAAATTATAAAAAATAGATTTGATAAAACCTATAATAAAATAAAATAATTCAGACTATAAATTTAGAAACTTGTTATTTAAAATGTATCAAATTTTTATCAACATAAAATTAGAGAAACTATCATTGCAAAATTCAAAGGAGTTATATAGAAAATAATTTCTGATATAAAACTCTGAAATGAAATAAGCAAAGATGAAATTTTCAGAGTCTGGCAGGTCGTGTTTCATTGTGCTAAACTTACTTTTGCATCCTCTAGATTTTCAATGATTTCATAATTTCTTCCTTCTCTTGTATGTTGAACTCTTTAGTAGCTTCTTCCTGGGATATTATTGCCTGACTTCATGCTCATGTAGCTACCAGGATCCTTAGTGTCTTGACATCATTTTATCTCTCTTTCTCTACAGGAACTACAATCTTAAATTTAATCTTCCATTTAAATTATACCTCAAAGCATTATTAATGAGTTCACTCCTTTAATACTATCTGAATTTTAATGGAAATGAGATTCGTAAATTACTAATCACTCAAGCATATCAAATTAAATACAAACAGGCAAACTTAATTTAAGACTTGTCTGAAATGAATTAAGATTAGGGAAACACTGATTCTTTTAAGAGTAATAATTTAAGATGTAAATTAAGGATTTGTTCATTTAATCATCAAGTGTTTTACGTATTCTTAATTAATTTGATATGATTAGTAATTTACGAATCTCATTTCCATTATAATATAGATAGTATTAAAGGAGTGAACTCATTAATAATGCTTTGAGGTATAATTTAAATGGAAGATTAAATTTAAGATTGTAGTTCCTGTAGAGAAAGAGAGATAAAATGATGTCAAGACACTAAGGATCCTGGTAGCTACATGAGCATGAAGTCAGGCAATAATATCCCAGGAAGAAGCTACTAAAGAGTTCAACATACAAGAGAAGGAAGAAATTATGAAATCATTGAAAATCTAGAGGATGCAAAAGTAAGTTAAGCGCAATGAAACACGACCTGCCAGCATAAAAGCTCTTATAAACTGTGTATTTTGTGCCTTATTGTCATTCGACTCAAATGCACAAATTAGGTGTTTAGGGGAGTTTAAATTTAAAATACTAGAGAATTAAAAAAAAAATTGTGAAATGCATGCTCATTCTTATTAGATTACCTTTGAAAACTAGTTTAAATTGATAATTTTCGTTACAAATAAATGAAAATGTCAGCCTCTGATCTCAGCCACCCCATCTTTCAAAAAACGCGATTTAACAGAGTTGACACAGGAGGTCGACCCAACCAGTTTGGCCACGGTGGCTCCAGCCCTGGCAGTGGACTAGCCTCCTCACCCTCCGGGGTCCCCGGTGATAGACTCTTCTGACCATAGATGAGGAACTCAGTCTTCCGAGGTGAGAGTAAAGATGGCCAAGGATCCTTGGAACGGCAGCTCCTTCGCCGGCGACCTGGAGGGTGTAGAGGATGGCAGGTGAGTGCCACTGCCAGGGCTGGAGCCACCGTGGCCAAACTGGTTGGGTCGACCTCCTGTGTCAACTCTGTTAAATCGCGTTTTTTGAAAGATGGGGTGGCTGAGATCAGAGGCTGACATTTTCATTTATTTGTAACGAAAATTATCAATTTAAACTAGTATTCAAAGGTAATCTAATAAGAATGAGCATGCATTTCACAAATTTTTGTTTAAATTCATAAAGAATATTTAATAAGAAAATATTTTTTAATAATCCAAAGTTTTATAAAATATAAAAACCAAGTATAAATAATTATAATAAAATAATTGAGAAACTAAAAAATATAAACATGTTTAATAAAAAAAGAGAAATGTAAAGATAATTAAATGTAGTTAATAGGGAATCATATAAATTAATAAATTCTTAAATATAACTTAAAGTTTTTCTTCATTGAGTATGTTTGAGGCTTGAAAATAAAAGTAGGGTATGATATATTTTAATTTAGACTCGAAAATGGATGGATTTCTGGGGGTTATTAAAAAAGAGATAAATAGCAGAAATCCTTTTTTTAAAATATATTTAACTCCACGAATTAATTATTTGCTATGAGCTTTAATTGAAATTAAAATGGAGGAATGCGGCCCAATTAAATCTACAAATATTTGACTTATTTTTATACCCTTCCTGACACCCAGTGTAATGGAATTATTGTTATCGGTTGCTGAGTATTCTAATTAAGTTTCATTTTGATACTTAAGTTGATGATCTGAGACAATCTATAACATAATTATTCGAATTTAAGTAAATAAAATCCTAATTAATTATAAAATGATCATCACGACCACTTTTACCACCTTGTAAAAATTTAAATTTTCAAAATCTTTCTCTCGATTACTCTAGTTATTAATCCTATATTAAATAGTAAATGATTAGGTTTAGATTTAATTATTGCATCTAATTGGTTAATCACAGATCTCTACAGAGTAATCTATTTAAACATTAAAGTTTAATTATGGCTCTCATCATTTTAAAATCAATCCATATTAGCTAATCACTGATCTCTATTAATTAAGTCAAAATTAAAAATTCTGTTTAAGAATTTGGCTTTGATTTCTACTTCTTATAATCCACGATTCACTTCACTTATTTCTATTGAGAACTAATATAAATAAGTTAAATATTAGAAAAATTGATTTAAATATTGAAATGAGCAGAATATTTAAATCTTTAGAGAATTCTCAAATAAATACCTTTCTTTAGTAATGTAAAAATTTTAAATTTGCCATCTGGAGAAATCAAAGATAATTTAAGCATATCAAAAAAAAATTTAAATATTAAAATTTAAAGTTTAGGACCCATGAAGCAGCACCAAAATCGGCAAGTCAAAATTTAGGTATAGCCTTATTTTGCCCTTCTCATTTAAAATTTATTCCATTTGTAATTTTAATAAAAAAAATTTGGTTTAAAAAAAAAATTAAATAAATGGTTTAAATTTTCTAATTTAAATAATTATTACACAATTCGACTTAGCATTAAATTTTAAGGATTTTTCATCCTTGCAACTTTTCTGTGGGATCACTCAGTCAGGAGTTATAGGAGATGCAAACATTAGCAAGAAAGCTTATATGGAAAGTGGAACTATGCACGCATCTTATCTTTCTGCAGACGGGTGATAAGGCGATTAAAGAAGAAACTCATATTAATTTTTGATTCTCAATATAATAAGCTGCAGATCAGGGGGTGAATCTGCGATTTCAATTGCCACTAAGTTGCAACTCACCATTTATTATTTTAACCAATAATCGATTTTAATTTAATTTCCTACTTAAATATAATTTATTAATTATTCAGTAAATAGTGTAGAGTGTTAGATTGAAGGGTGTGTAGGTTATTATGAGTGTTGCAGCCGTGCGAGACAAATACTACTCACTCGATCTCATCATCCTAGATTAATGATCCCTTCTATTCTGATAGTAGGGACCACAATGATTAATGATTGAGGTTAAAATCGGAAAGATAACTCAAGGAATATGTAAGAGTATATTTTTTGCTCTTGATTTGGAGTTTTCTGTTGAGAGCATTTCAGACTAAGCCACTGGCATTACTCTGAACTAAGTCATCTGTAAGAATCAACTAAAACTACGGAGAGTCCTTAATTACCGCGAGCAATCAACATATTTTTCTCTCTAAGAGTAACCATCATTAAATGATGCTTTTTTTTGTTTCGAATATTCCACTCAGAGTAGGTCAGAATGGTTGCTCTCAGGGTGCTAGTTTGTTGGAGTCTACCGAGTTCCTCCATCCAGATGGAGGTGGTAAGTCTTCGCTACTGGTGATGTCTTTGGCTGGCACTTGTTGCCGGAAGCGGTTATTCTGGTTACTCACATGCTTATTAATCCCCTTAGTGGGTAACTTTTTAATTAAGTTCAAATTTTCATTTTTTAATTTTATTTCTAAAACATTCTATTGTTCTTAAAAAAAATATAATTATTTTACTTTCGAGTTTTTTTTTACAAAAATATTACTAAAAATAATGCTATGGAAAAGATATACGGGAGGATCCTTTATTTAAAAATGTTTAGAATAAGAATAAAATACTGAACATCCTTTTTTAAAAACTTAAATTTTTTTAATATTTTAATATTAAATTGAATGTTAAAAATTTTCCAGGGAAAATAATTTAATTCAATAAATTTAAATTTAAATTTAAAAATATATACCCGAAAAATCAATCATTTAAATCAATCATTATATGACCAAATTGTAATTGGCTCTTTAAAACACATGCAAGTTATTACCCTACTTATTTACACTTTAATTATCGACTATTAAATTACATCATTACATTGCATTACAAATTACATATGCTTAAAAATTTTCTACTCTCAAATCACTACCTCATTTTACACTTAAAATTTTCACTCCAACCTTTTTTACATTGCATTTACCGACTTCAATTTATACTCTCTCAAGGGTTTGGGGGTCAATTTTCAT
>JAJKFJ010021241.1:0-17055 GCA_027382625.1 Tetmemena sp. SeJ-2015
TAGCCTCTGTGGGATTGTGGGGATGAGGAGGAGGCATGAACATGGGCTGAGGGTAGAAGGGATGGCCATACATCTAAGGGGGGTAACCCATGTAAAACTACTGCGGAAAGCCCCTCATCGCATACTAATCGTATTCCTGCATCCCCATCATCATCCCAGCCTGTGGATGATAAGGTTGCCCATGGCCCATGTGCGGATAGGGTCCATGATTGCCAAAAGGAGTGGGATGTGCTACCTCCGGCTCAGGCTTCAGCTTCTACTCGATCTTATCCTCCCACATCTTCTTCAGCTTCTCCAGCACGTCTTCAGAGATGCCCTCGCTCACAAAGATCGAGCGATTTCTCTAGATCACCTCGTTTACCACATTTTGATAAAAGACCTTGGCTGAGTTCGCAGAATTTTGCATTTTTCCTCTTTCAGGCAAATAAATAATTATCCCAACATTCACACGCAAAGCGTTGAATTTGGATTTAAATGGACCCGATTTGGGCAATATATAGGTTTATTATATATGATCTGGGCCTTTTATACTCGGTGAGGCGAAATTGAATCAAATGAGTAAGTCTTCTTATCTTCTTCATATAAAGGGAAATCAGTGCTTTGAAAATTTAAAACTTGGTAGGATGCTTGCTTGCATGTAGAAGTGCTTCAATTATTAGGTTGATAGCTCTCTCGTGACTCTCTGATATTCATCATGTTAAGTTGCAGTGCTCTCATCCCCTGCCTCTGAGATAAATAGTCGTCTTAGACGGGGTTTGAATAGCTGTAGGCTTTGGCATTAGAGGCGGACTGTAAGCCTCCAGTGAGAGCAGTGAACTAACGCCTGTGATTCTGAGGGATCAAGATCCTATCGAGTGGCCTATTGGCAGGCCTCAAATTAAGATTCAGCTACTGATGCTGATACTGATTCTGATGTTAATGTCTTATTTGCTCGTTACTCTCCGACTGCCTGTAGTCAAAGCTGGTGCTCAAGACGCTCGAGTCTAGAAAAGCGGAGTTATTGATCTTGCTCTCTGCTATGATGTTCTTCATGTCTCTCATCGAATTGTTGAGCGCCATCTGATCTAGATAGCTCCCGTCCATGAAGCGATTGAGGTGAGATTTCGAGGACTGTCTGTTCTTGAAAAGATAGGCCTGTGGCATCCTTATCGGGTGCTTGAGGCTATTTGGATTGCTAATCATCAGCTACAGATTCAAAGAATGATTATGAAAGATAGGGCGACAATTAATATTCTTGACTGTCTGCTGGCTGGTTTAAAACTCCTGCTTGTAGGAAAGTGGGGTCTGCTAATTGGCAAAATTAGATCTCAGAGGGCTTTGAAACTGTGGGTGTTGATTGTTGGTGTGTGCCCTCAGATGGTGAATGAGATTCTTATGACCTGTCACTGACTTGTTCTTTCTCCTTGCCTCCTCAGGGGCTTCAAATAATGTAAGAGCTTAATTTCTTTTTAATAAACTCTTTTCATAATGAGTCTTGCTTGGTGGGGACTAGGTTTATACTTGCAAAGAGCATGTCACTCTCTGCCTCTGTCATCGCCACTGACTGGTTATGGTTCTAAGAGGAGTTGTGATTGTTGTTATCCAAAATATAATAAGTACAATTGAAAAACTCAAAGTGGTATATTTATTACCTAGACTTCTAAAAAATGGCTTGAACTTAAAATAACTTGCTTTTCTCCTTCGTTTTTGGGAATATTTTGGTTTTCTCTATCGCCGCTCATCTCCTTCAGTTTATTCCTAGATGTGTTTTCAAAAATGCTTGGCAGCTGTAGTGTCTCCTAACCTCCATTGCGATAGGAGATCACCGACTAGAGATTGTTCTAAGATTGGTCTGTGGTTCTCTCCAGTATCTGGGAATTGTTGACCGTACTTCGGAACTAAGAGCCGTGGTCCATTTGAGATTTGAGCACCGAGGAGTTCAATTGAAAATACTTGCTTGGGAAAAGCCCCTTGTGGTTTGTGGACCTGTCTGTGCTCTGACCCAGTCGAGAAGTCTTAGCGTTCTTAATAACTGAAGGTGCTCTCTCCATGGAACTACGCTTGCCTCCCACGATCTCATCCTAAGCGAGCACCTAGCTATTGAGTTTCTAGTCCTCCCACTCTTGAAGCTCCCTCCGCACAGCTTTCATTGACTACTCACTCAGATCGTAGATGTGTGACTTGGAAAGCTTCTCCTACTTCTCTCTCTTTACCTTATCTCCGATATTTTCAGCGCCTATAATAGAAAAAATACGAGAGTTCAATTTTTCAAAGCTCCCTTTTGTTTCTCCTTCCAGAGAGCTTTCTCAAGGACGCTCATCCAGGCATCGTCTGAGGACTTGAGAGTCAGAAAATCCTCCTTACTGACTTTATAGGCTGAGCCTCTCAGGCTTGAGCAAACAGCTGTGCAAGAGTAGGTGCTAGAGATGTGCGAGGCTATCACATCCTCCTCTCCGATCATGCTCCCTCTCCCAACTATCATAAAATGTTGAGTGGAGGGGACGTCGTCCATCTCATCTCCAATTTTCTGGTTGAGGATATTCTACTTCTACTTCTTAACTCCAAATAGTGACAGGAAGTTCTCTGTGTTGCGAGGTTGGTCCCTCGGTAACTTCCTCGTGATCTCGAAGTCGCCTCTCTTAATGAGGTAAATGTAGGTTGCCTGCTCCCCAGCCTGATAGAGAACCTGATTCCTCTTAAACTTCTCCTTCCTCAGGTAGTAGCTGAACTTGAGAATCGAGGTCTTGGTGAATCTACTGAAGCAGGGGATGCCAAGCATGAACTCCAAAATCTTGTTCTAACGCTTCCTCTCTATCTTCATGAGGGAGGTCTCGTAGTCGAACTTGTCTAAGGTCGCGAAATGAGTCTCAGCAAAGCAGCGAATCGTGGCTGCTCGGGGCTTGTTTTAGATCAAGGCCAGTTCGCCAAAACTCTTGCCCCGACCAAGCTAGGCTACCTCTCGGAAACCCTCTATGAAGTGCATGTCGTGAGACTTGGGAGATACCATATCCTAGTTCTGAGTTGAGAGTTGCCTCGAACTGGCTTCGATGTTCTAGTCGGCCCTCCGATCCAGGGACTGATTCAGATTTCTCTTGCTCTTGACCATTCTCTTCTTATCTCCGCGATTATACTTGTCTTCATCCTCCTCTTCGATTGTGTTTTGAGGCTGCGTGATTAAGTTAATATCCTCCTCCTGGGTTATGGTTTGGTGGTTGGAAAATGTGCTCCTGCTCTTGTGCGACTTCTGTGATGTCAGAGTCGGGCTTCTGATATTCTCAGCTGCCCCCACTGACAGTCTGTGCAGCTTGGGCTGAATTTAAAGGAGCCCCTTTTAGAAGGCATCCCTGAGAGTTACAGTCAGTCTCTTCGAACCAGTTTAAGAAAGAAACGCGTTTATGCTTTAAAGTTGGTGTTGACTGCTCTTGGATCCTGTTTAGAGAGGTACTATTTTCCTGCTTAAAATCTAGAGGAGGTGATTGCGGCATCTGAATTGGATTGGTATGCTGCTGTGAGGATATTGATGACTATTAAAAATGGATCTTTATGTTAATGTATTCTATACAATATTTTCTTTTTGACTATGCATGTTGGAGGTTGAGTTTCTAATCCAAGATAGATTACTTCGGCAGGGGAACAAAAACTGCATATAAAAATTGCATAAATGATTCTTCTGATTTTAAACTCCCACCTAGCCATCCAGAATGATGTAAAACGAGTCTCCTCTCTCCCCTACAAGAAATAGTTAGTGATTCCATCCCCTTGGGTTTTTAATTTTCTTAACTGGAATAAATAAAAGTCGCTCCCTTCAAAGCTAGATGGCTTATAATGACTTCATTAATTTTCGATACTTACCATGAGAGATGGCGTTTTAGCCGGGAGCTCGGTACTGATACCTGAGTCTCTTGCATATGTCTGTTAGATCCTTGTCCTTGAGTTTCTTCTCCTTGAAAAATTCTATATTCTTGATCAGCGGCTCCAGTCTCTCCAAATCCTGCTGCGACCGTTTCTCATACGGCTTCTTCAGTATTTCTATCACAAACATTAGATAAGGGATAAAAATAGAAGAAGCTCAATCAAATAAAATATAGCAAGGCTCGTCATATTGTCTCTCTCTTTTGATATATTTCAGCAATATTATAAATTGTCGACTAACTAGTGTAAATAAAAATGAATCGAGGCTAAAATTTTGCAAAGTCAGTTGTCACCAGAAAACTCAGCTAGAAGCAAAGGGAGCAGGATGAACTGGATGTAAGGGAGATTTAATAAATTTGATTGATGTTAACTCTTGGTAACTCAAGCTTATAGACTTTGATAGAAATTAAGATAATAATCATTGGCATGCTTGTCATTAAAATATAAGGAAGATAATTTAAAATAGGATTCAAGACTTGATGATTACAATCTTTCTAATGAGGATGAGATTAGAAGCAGATCCTGTCTTGTGAGTAACTGTCTTGTAGTTGTTTACCAGATATCTGTAATTTAGCGAGCCCTCTTCGAATGTGAACTCTATCATGTCGTATTTCTAAACAAGAAAGTGTCAAAAAAGTTGCTAGATCACTTTCTAACTTACCTCTTTGAAATCCATTTAATTGAAATCGTCTATAATCAAATGTCCCTTCGCTCTCATGTTATCGTCCAAGTAAACTTTCGCAACAAAGTCATGGCGCAAGCTCTCAGTAGATCTTAAAGTTCTACCAAAGACATAATAAGAAGCATGAGTATTTCTTACTGAGGCAAAAGCTGCTCGATTAGAATTGTACCTGCCTTGATCAAAAGCCCGAAGTGGTTCAGATTTTCAATTTCGATGCAGGCTCTATTGTTCTCATCTGGCTCGACCAATCTATCTGTGAAATAATTGAACCATTTCAAGCTCGAAATTAAAACTCGAAGTTTAACTTTATAAAGTAAAGAATTATTGAAGCTCTTGTCCTCAGATTGAGGAACTTGAATCTCCAAGCAATAATAACTTCATAATTGCATTTTTATTAAGCTACTCTATCCATGGGAGAGTAGTGGCTTGACAAGAATAGATTCACCTAGCATGTACTAATCCTCTACGAGTTGCACTTTCTAATCCTGTGGGAACATCTACCACATAGGTCTCATCACTGACTAGCCTGATGTGGCCATCTCTCTGAAAGTCAAGTATCTAAAATTATTAACATATAGTGAGCTGATAATTACATGTAAGGTAGGAGCTTGTATGAAAATCAATGAAACTTATTTTTTAAATGAAGATGAGATTTTGTATCTCAAGTTGATAGCCTCCTTTATTGCTTCTCTGATGGACTGGCTAAAAGTCCAGGGCTCTCTCCTATCAGCATCATGATGAGCATGTGCTCTAAAGAAGGGCATCAACGCTCCAAGCTAGTACCACCTGACAACGAGTTCATCGCTTTCAGGATTTAGGAAAAAGCCTGGGACATCAGAGCCAACATTTCCAATTCCGCATATGCTATTTTGTAGCAGCATGGGTATTCCGAACTTGAAATGTGCCCAGTCACTTCTGCAGTCACCAGTCCACACTGCTGCGTATTTCTAGGAGCCCAAGAAGAAAGACCTTGTGAGAGCAAAGGGCCGCACTTAGTTATCTCCTCTAGCCATTAATCCCTCAAAAGTCGCCAACGAGTTGAAGAAGCCATAGACATTATGGACTTCTCTGTGTTCAATCAACTCAAGATATTTATCTCCTATCAAGTGCTTATTAGACTTGGGCATAGATTTCTCGAATTTCTCAAAGCATGCTGGTTCGTTCATGTCGTTCCAAATCATGACACTTGGATCTGTCCAAATGTAGTTAGATCTCTACTCCTCAGATTCCAGTTCCAGAGCAGATGGAACTTTGGTATACAACTCTTTGATATATTCTCTGGCTCTAGGATTCATGTAGTCAATCCATATTGACTATCTAGGCCAACACCACCCAACATAAGGCGAGACCTCGTTCTCCAATCTCACGAACGTTCCATCTTCAAGTATTCGCTTATATACAAAGTACTCCTCGTCTTACTTGACATGAGGATCGATGATAGTTACCAACCCTCGTCTATCTCTTTTGAGCGCCTCTACCATTTGCCTTGGCTGTGGAAATTGCTTTAGATCCCAGGTGAAGTACCTCTTCTCATCAGAGTATTCTATATCTAGCCAGATGTAGTCGCAAGGGATGTTGTGCTTTAAGAAATCAGCTGACAACTCCTCTACCTCTTGCTAGGAGTTGTAGTTCCATCTACACTGGTGGTAGCCCAGGGTTTTCAGGGATGGTAGGAAGTTCCCTCCGTTCAATAGATTCAACTTGTATGCGTACACCTCTGGGCTTGAACTTGGCAAGATGTTTAAATGAGCCATGGTATTAAAAGTAGAGAGTTTTAAAGATGAAGAGCTCAAACTTTCCAGATTCACTCATCCAGTGTGTGACTCTTGAATCTGGGGTGCGGATGATGTCAACGAAAGTGTCTGAGGAGTTAGACCAGAAGACTCCTGTGGTCTCAGGTCTGCCCTCTCTCTTGCTTACTATCAAAGGTACGACCCCATAGACTGAATGAGACTAGTACCTATCATCGAAATGGTCAGAAGTGTAAAGTCTGTAAGGCTCATTTTCGAAATCTTCCTCTGTAGAATTCTCTGTATAAGCAACGGTGTCCTTAAGATTAAAACTGTTTATCCTCTCAGGGATGCCATAAAAGTGAGTGTCTGGATGGTAAGAGACATCTAGCGAAAGCGCTGAAGGACCTGAGGGAATATCCTCACTCATTCCATTCCAAGTCGCTTCCTTTGATAGAGAGTTATCGTCTTCAGCAAATTAGAACACTAATTATTTGCAAATGAAGAATTAAATTAAGTTGAGTCTGAAGGTATTCTCAGGTTATCCTCTCTTTGAGATTCAATCGAGAAGAGGAATTTTGAATTAAGCGAGCAAGTAGTAACCCCATTTATCTCAAAGGATATTTCAAAGTCTTGCGCACTACCACCGCTGACCTTATTTCTAAGCTTAATCTCCAGGCTCTCATTTACTTCCTCGCTATTAGCAAGTCTCTTTAGAGTAAAGTTATTCTGAAATTGCAAAGTAATTTCATTCTCCTCTTGATGAATGGCTTTGAACTTTCCTTTTATCATCTCCATTCTGTCTTAAAGATTTCTCTTCTCAGAAACTCCATTATCTGCAATCTAAAATCAGCATAAGGTAGAAGCTTATTGTTACTGCAAATCTTTGTTTAAAGTCTGCAGCATCCTCGATTGTGATGTTGAAGATGCCTGCTTCATAAACCAAGATCTCAAGTTTATAGTTCTTGCTTCTCTCCTCATTAGTGATTATCATTTTTCAATTTAAAGAACATAAACATTTATGATCAAGATACTTGCTTGGTGATTCTATAAAAAAAAAGTAAAAAAAGGCTTCCCTAAAAAGGTTCGTTATGCTTACTAAGAGTTGCAAGGTTGAGAAATCGAATTTGAGTCCGAAGCCTGCTTTCTCTTATACTTTGAAGAATTCTCTTCTCATGGTTCTTATTCTCTTGCAGAAGTTGATGTAGTTCCATCTCCTCAAGCTGTCCAACTCTATTTGAGATTAGAAAAAAAGTTTTTCTCAAAGTATATCTGCTCTTTCTTACCTTTGACTTCTTCTTTAAGCTCTTCAGCTTGTGAGAAGATTAGATCAGACTCGTTTTGTTAATCACCTACAATGATATTATAAAGACTCCACAATTATTTTTACTCTCTACTTGCTACACTACTTTCTCTTCTTCTACTCGTTGATACTTCTGAGGGATCAAAGTTACCTAAATTATAGTCACTTGTTAATCTACTTTGACCTTACCTCCTTTGTCTCAGTAGAATATGTGATTTGTTCATCAACTGCAACTACAGTATCCATTTTAAGTTAAAAGATATTCTAAACCCAATTGATTACTCAAGAATCAACACAATTGTTATGAGTGTTTGTAATTAGAGATTTTTACGGGCAAAATAAAAATAAGCGCAAATCATCATAAGTTTCAGCAGCTGATTGAGGAAGAGAAATGGATAAATATCATTCCAACTAGAGAACTATACAACACGCCACCATCAATCACGTAAGTTGAAGAATAGAATACTTGAGAGTGCTTATATCAAGCTTTAGGACAACAAGCCATTCTCAAAGGCGTCTTCGAGAGTGAGCGTGCCGAGGACACTTGCAGGTGACTCTGACTACTACACAGCCGGCCATCAGCCAAAGCAAGAGGCAGGGGAAAGATAAAACCTAAGATCTGGTGCAGTCAGCCTCAGAGGCAGTTTCAAAGGAGGGAGCAGAGCTAGTCAAAGTAATCTATAATGCCTTGTGCTCTTAATGATGGGACTAATTATTTTCATGTAGCAAGATCATAGAGAACCTCCATAAACTTTGACTAAGCTTGTATTTTTTATTATAGGGATTAGAGATATGGGTTATCAAGAGCTGGTGGGGAGATAGTAGGCAACGAGGCGATGGATTAGATGATGCGGACTTCCATGCCTCGAATCCTGAACGCAGATGAGAGAACTCGCTTCGTCAAGGCGCTCAGAACCCAGAACTATGAATCAGTAAACATCACCACAAACACCAATTTCATAATGATCATAACTAAACCTCTCTATTAGGATGAGTTGAAGGCCATGAGCACCACACTCAGATCGAAGCTGCAGGATATGCTGAAAATACAATAGGATGAGGAATATCTCAAGTAAGTGATGCTGCCTAAGCTCCCTAAGAACCAGTATGCGGGTCCGCTTATAGTCTCAGCTGCAAGACCTGGAGAAAACTCTTACGTGATTACAAACGATTCACACTCAAGACACACCAACAACGGCTTCCAAAGAAACGCCTTAGGCGGATTCTATGAGCACTGAATAAGTTGTGCGCTGAACAGCAACTATGCAGTCAATTCATTCTATCAGAATGAACTTTTATATATCATCATCCTCTGGAATTAAGTCCCCAGATAGATGCTAAATATTTATTTGCGCTTATCCCGAGAGGCAGTAGTCGAATTCAAGATCTCTTTCTTATTCCCTTAACACTTTCATAGAGTTCTATGAGTAAGATATCACTCTAGTACTATTGAAATGTTAGTTGGTTCTTAATTAAGAGTGAGTGTGTATTTATAACTATATATACGATGAGCTGCTCTGGCTCTATCTTCTCAGCAACTGCTCTGATACTTTATTTTGCTGGTGAGGAACTCCCTGATGATGACTCTGGCTGCCTGTTCGATGTTAGCTTTTCCTCCTTGCTGCAGGTGGCCCTTCTTTTTTGCGATGTGTGCGAGCAGCTCGTTGGTGTCCTTGAAGTCGGAGATCCTGAAGTGCCTGAGCAGCTCCTGGCGGTTGACGAGTTTGATAAGGCCCTCGATGGGGGCTATGGGGTCCTTGACCTCCTCGATTCTGACTGCCTGTCTGAGGATGAGTTTGTCGAACTGCTCCTGAGAGGGGAACACGAGTCCCTTGGTTAAGGAGATGGCGATGTTCTTGTGGAGTCTGATCTGCTTGGGGTTGGGCTTCTCGCCTTCCTTGTAGACGCCAGTCACGCGCTCCTTCTTGAGCGTGCGGATGATGGTCGACTTGCCAGTGTTGGGCTGGCCGATGACTCCTACCAGGATAAAGTCCTTGGATTTATCCTTTAGGCAGACCTTCTTGGAGTGGGCTTTCAGTTCCTTGATGAGCTCAGCCAGGCCAAGCACTTCATCCTCCTCCTCTTCCATATCCTCATCTTCCTTATCTTCCTTCTCTGCTTTGCTCTTCTTATTGGGCACGCTGAAGGCAACTGTGGGGTGCTCCTTGGACAGCTTCTTCTGCCACTTGACCAGGTTCTGCTCGTCCACCAGGTCTGACTTGTTAAGTATAAGCACTAACTTCTTTCCCTGGTCTGCGATTTCCTTCTCTACTTCCTCGCTTCTGCAGCCCTGTGGGTCTCTGGAGTCTAGCACCTCTAGGATCAAGTCGCATGACTCGATGAGCTTCTTGACCTCCTTAGCGTAGCCCTTCTTAGCGTGATACACGTTGAGTACCTTATAAGCCTGGGGGTCCATAAGTTTCTCAGCCTCGTCCACCTCAGCAGGTGTCAGACCGTCTAATAGCTTTTCCTCTTGCTGCTTGTTGACATCAGCTCTGATGATCTGAGCGATGTGGGAATCTCCCTTGGGGAGGGTCTTATTAGCACTCTCCTGCGACTTCTGCAAGGCCTTGATCTGCTTCTCCTGCTCGAGCGCCTGCTCTGCCTCGTTGAGCAGGTCCTCCTTGTAGGGGTAGGAATTCGGGATGACTGTATTCTGCTTGTTCTCTACAAGAATATTCTTGATCAATTACTTCTAAGAATTCTTAAATCGAACTTCTCAATCTCTGGGTATACTGGTTGATAGACTTACTCTTGTAGACGATGCCCTTCTTCTTCATCTTCCTGGCCTCCTTGGCGATCTTGCGCTTGGTCTCCTTGGCGCTCTTCTTGATGGAGTACTTCTTCTTGAGAGTCTGTCTGCGCGATGTTCGCTTTCTTACCTTAGTCATATTTAATAAATAATTTATTCTATCAACACCCTCCCTCAAAGTGTTTATACTACTATGTCTCGATGTGCGTCGATGGGCGGTGGCGGCTGTGGGGCTGAGAAATTATTATTAGGGAATTATAAATAAGCAGAAAGGGCGATAGCAAGCAAGCAATCGAAATAATTATTACTTTTGAGAGATGTTGACAAATACTTTGTTCTTTGGGTATTCATTGGGGCTGGGGGCGTTCGCCTATAACCTGGCCAGGATAAAGCTGCAGAACGACTATGAGGAGGAGATCAGGGCGCTCAGGGAGTACAACGTCCAGGACGAGCGCATCAACACCAACGACCTACCCCTCGACTGCATGATCCTCGTCAACTACGAACCTGAGCAGAATAAGAGCACATTCACCTTATTTTCTTTATAAGGAGTTGGTGACGAAGCCAATAAAGCTGCAGGGATCGGGCAAGGAGGAGTCCAAGATGATCTTCTCGCAGGTGATCGGCTGCGGCAACATAGTCGACTCTGCCAAGTTTTTCGAGGTAAGCCCTACCCACAAAATGGATTCTTGATATGTCTAGTCGCTCACTTTGAGTGTAGAAATCGTTCAGCTCCAAGGAGAAGGTGGTGCTCAACTTCCAGCAGCCGATTCAGCAAATGCCCTTGGAGATCCACCTCAACAAGAAAGTGTAGTTCTTTGACTTGGAGTCAGTCTCCATGTCGCAGCAGGCAAGTGCTGTTACTGGTAAGTAGACTATAGTCGCTTGTAACTTATTTCGCTTATAGGAGTGAGTGACAAGCTGAAGCAGTTCTACTTCAAGACTCTGAGGAGGCAGGACTTCCAACTCATAGAGAAGGGTATCCACGCCGACAAGCCCAGTGAGCTACTGGTGGCAGGCAAGATAGAGCTGGACAAGAAGACTAGCAAGATGGTGATGAGGCAGCCCAGGCTAGTAATCGGCTCTGACCGTTTGGAATTGTATGACTTCCTGGGCAGGAGGAGGGAGGTCTTCTCGCTCCAGAACAGGAACTGGCTCAAGTTGTGCGTGGGCCTCACTGCCCTCCACTTCCTGCTGGTCCGCGTGCCTGAGTTGTTCTCCAGCTCCTTCGGCGATGAGGTGGGAGGCATCAGTAAGAAACTCGGCGCTCAGGACGAAGGCGAGATCGCCAGGGCCATGCTAGCTGCTAAGCAGAGAAAATAAAATATAAATATAAAATTTTACTTTTGATTATATTTATAGAGGAAAGATTT
Organism: Tetmemena sp. SeJ-2015; assembly: GCA_027382625.1. Taxonomy (NCBI): domain Eukaryota; phylum Ciliophora; class Spirotrichea; order Sporadotrichida; family Oxytrichidae; genus Tetmemena; species Tetmemena sp. SeJ-2015. The sequence goes on from JAJKFJ010021241.1 coordinate 11,732, forward strand.
GTGAAAAGACAAAAAGGGATGGGACTTTTGAAAAATACAATAGAAGATTTTATTTAAACTCATCTGAGAATTTAAAATGCAAAGGGATGTAAAATAATAAAATATTGGAATCTTCTTTTAATGTTGAGGTTGGTTAATGATAGATTCATAATTAAGAATTGAGTTTAAATATTTAAAGAAGATAATTGCCCAATTCTCACTGTGAGCATCTGTCTCAGATTAAATAAAATAAATTAATATATTTTATTATTTTTATAATTTGGTATGTCAGACGAAGAGGGCAATGACTTCTCCGACCAGGAGATGAACTTCGACGAGGGCAATAACAACAATAACAGTAACCATGGACACTACCAGCAGGATGAGGATGGCAACGAGGTGGTCAGTGAGCAAGACTCCATTGTCTCCGATGACGATGAGGACGGGCACTCTCGCTCCAAGCACAAAAAGAAGAAGAGCAAGAAGAAGAAATCCCATCACATTCATCACCATCACAAAGACAGGTAGAAGGAGGAGAGCAAATTATCTGACGACTCACTTGGTGGAGCTGGAGAAGGTGGTGAGGACAGCTTGGACGCAGGTAGTGGAGAGGAGGAGAGCAGCCAGGTCGCAAGTCCATCAAAGAAGAAAAGGAATAAGTCGATGTCCAACATGCATGGCCAAGACTCATCTTTAAACAACCCCAGAGGGAGAGGCCTCGCAGTTAATGACTAGGAGGATTCCAGACTCTCCTCCTCCACAGATAGGCGCCAGACTCGCAGACAGAGGTAGACAGATTTGTCTCTCTAGAACGAAGATTGCGAGAATAGAAGCAACAGCTCAAATGCAAACTCAAACCGTGGAGAGGGCGGCGCTGAGAAGGAGAGGGAGGGCGAGAAGAAGCACAAGAAGAAGAAGGACAAGAAGAAGAAAAAGAAGAAGGATAAAAAGAAGAAGGACAAGAAGAAGAAGGACAAGAAGAAAAAGAAGAAGCGAGGCGGCTCCAGCTCAGACTCCAGCAACAGCTCTGAGGACTCAGACGAGGATTGGAAGTTCGATGATAAGGGAGTTAACTATGGCACGCCTGAGAGGATCTCAGATGGCTCTTCGCTTTGGGATGGCCGATCTTAGGAGCTGTATGATTCAGATAACCCAGACTGCCCCTTGAACATGTATCATCAGGAATCTCAGCCGAGATTGGTCGAGATCCAGCACTTCAACGACCAGGGTGACTCTGTGATGCTAGAATTGGACTTCATGATAATCAACGACGACTAGATTCAGCAGAATCAGTAGCTGCTCTAGAAGGACAAAGACAAGATGACCTACTCAGATAGGCGCAGGGAGATCGAGACCAAGTTGAGCTTCGTAGATCACAGAGACTATTAAAATGTGAAGAAGCACGGTCGCTCTCAGTCGCTGGTGCTGCATAACATGATAAACTTGGACTTCATAAAGAGCGTGTCTAAGAGTTTGACTTGCCCCATCTGCCAGGAGATGATCAGCAACCCAGTCATCTACAAATCCTGCCTGCATCGCTTCTGCCAGAACTGTATAGAGACCTACAACCGACAGGGCAAGAAAGAGTGCCCACTCTGTAGAAAGGCCATTGGAAATAGGAGACAGCTCCGTTAGGACAAGAACGTGCAGGCTATGTTAGAGACACTCAAGTATGACTTCATCAAGCTCTAGAAGCAAGAGGAGTTAGAGAATTAGGAGATCAAGAGGAAGATCATGCTTGAGTAGAAGCAACTCAAGGAGAAGAGGGAGAAGCAGAAGCGAGTGTACACTAATGAACTGAGGAGGAAGGGACCTGAGAGTATGGAGGAGCGCAAGGAGAGAATGCTCAAGGAGAGATAGGAGCAGGGCCTGCCTCCACCTAGGCCTAAGAAGCCTTAAGGCTCGGCTGGCTTTGGAGGCGCAGAGGGAGGCGTCGACACCAATCACGTTATCAAGATGATAGAACACAAGAAGGCTAATCTCAAAGACATCTTGCGGCCCGTGGACATCGAGATTGTGATCACTCATGAATCTGACTAGAACCATCTCTATCCAAGCATGGTGAAACGCATCCGCCTCAAGGCTCATCGATCAGTAACCCTGATCCATTTGGGAATCCTCGTCGCTCATAAAAATCAGTGCAAGGAAGATGAGTGGCCCAACTTCGAGTTCTATCCAGGCCGCAGTTTCTACGAATATCTCAAGAAGTATCCTCACCACCAGAGTAACTACGTTAATAACAACCGGCCATATCGCTTCCGCATGAGCATATGGGAGATCATTAAGGAACTATACCCAGGCCAGGAAAATACCCTCCAGACGATAGACATGATATACAAGAAGAAGCAGCTGCCCAACATGAACCCCAAGCTTCAACAGCAAGAGTTCTAGAACAAACTTGGGTACATGGGAGGACCAGGGGGTGGGGCTGGAGATTTTAAGTAGCAGAATGAGTATGGAGGACTTGGAGGTTTCTAACCAACTTAAAACACCCAAGGTAGTATGATAGGTGGCATGAATGGCATGGGTGGTATGGGTGGCATGGGAGGCATGGGTGGTATGATAGGTGGAGGAATCGGTGGCATGGGCGGCATAGGTGGTCAAGGCCTAGATGGCATGGTCGACAACCTAGTCAAGAATGAAGACATGGGCTACTCCCAGGGAATGAACGGCATGCACCAGATGAACAGAGGTGGTATCGGAGGTGGTGCTTTTGCCAATGGAGGTTATCCCCCCTCTAATGGAGGACTCTATTGATTCTGAAAATTTATTTTCTCTAATTCCTATTTCACACATTTCTTCTTTTTTTGTTAATGAAATAATAATTAAATACATTGATTTGGTCTCTCTCTAGCTTTATATTCTGTTCATTTAAACTGCCACTCGTAGTTCTTGGGGTGGTTCAAGTTCCCAGAAGCAAAGTCTTTAAATAATATTTTATTTTTGTATTAAAAGAGAGTGAGTATTTTAAGTTCATGAAGTTGTATTTGAGGAGGTCGCTGCTCTGGATGAGGTCGATGCCTGTGTTCCTCAGTACAGCGAACGCATCCCCAACTGCCTCGCTGTTTGCAATCCTGCTCGAGTACGAGTTCTTTACTACCTCTATTGACCTTATCATCATGTGAGTATTAAAATAATTATATTTATTTTATTTTTATTTATTTTATTATAATATATTTAATATTATTTTTAATGTTGGCGGCTAGCTTCTCATTACGCTCGTACTCACTCAGCACTTGCCAGTAGTCTCCAATGTCCAGCCCACACTTCTTGGCCTTCACAATGGAGTTGGCCAGGTAGGCCACGCCTGTCAAGCCAATATTCATCCCCTGCCCAGCCATCGGGTGGATTCTATGAGCTGCATCACCTATGAGAGCCATCCTGTGGGAGGCAAGGTTCTGAGGTACCATCAAAGTCAGAGGGAACGCGAATCTCTTCGTCTCCAGTTTCTCAATCAGAGGAGGCGCTTCATATTAAATCTAAGCTAGGAATATATTCATAGCGGCTCGAGGATTCATACTTGTTCTGACCAAGTGAAGTCCATTAAAGCACCTTAGTGGGGATAGTCCCACCCAGCCATGAGTGGCTCGAAGTTTTCTGCAAGGCTTTATAAAAACTAAGAATGCTGATTATGAAATTCAAAACTTGAATAATTTATTGAGAGCCTCTATAAACTTCTCCTCTGGGGCCTCAGTCAGCTCCTGGCACAACTCAGGGTGGCAGGACCAAACGATGGAGGAAAAATTTTGCCAGAGGGGCAGGACAGCAAGTGGCCCAGTCTTTAGGAATCTCTGAAAGGCGATCGTATTTGGACTCAATGATCTCACAGTGCACACTAAAAGAGTTAGCATAAAAAATATAACAAGTACTTTTAGACTAGACCATTCTGTCCATAGGAGTATCCGTTGGCTCTGATCCCATACTCCTCCCTGACCTTACTCTTTTCGCCATCACTCCCAACTAAGAGCTTACTCTAGATCAGTGTCCCATCCTCAAGTCTAACCAGTGGTCTCTCTCCTGGGGTTTTGGCAGGCCTCACCTCCACCACCTTCTAAGGAATGATCTGTACTTTGCCACTGCTCTTTGTAGTCTCCACTAGGGAAGCCAGTAGATGATTGTTCTCTATGGATGCGCCCATATGAGCTTGTGTCTCTTGAAGCACTTGTGGGTTGTCCCTGAACAGAGTCGCCTTCATCAAAGCCTCTTGCAGTTGAATGAGTGGTGACTTAAAGCAAATGAAAAGTTAAGAAGATTCGAAGTGACTCCTCTCTAGCATGGGAGCCAAACTTCATATAAGAAGAACCATGCTCCTCATAAACGAGCATGGTGTCGAACTCTGTGACATATCTGTGGTTGCATTTCTAGAGTGCGCCTATCGACTTGAGGAATCTCAGAGAGTTAGGTGAGAGGGTGATGACTCTCGGCTCTGGGATTCTCTTTAGAGCTTCATGCCCCTCTTAACTGTAGCTCTTCAGACTGGGGAGTTTAGAGTGGTCTAGAAGGACTATCCTCTTGCCTTGAGTAGAGTGCCTGCTAGATTCTGATTGGTCAGAGGAAGGAGCGAAATACTCACTGCTGGAGAGGGCACAAGCTAAGGAAGCACCAGCTATGCCTCCACCTACTATCAGCACATCGGTCTCCTGAATTTTCTCTCCCTCACTTGTTGTAGAGTTCTAAACAGAGAAGTTTCTTCTCTGTAAAGCTAATCCAATCAGTTTATGATGGTTGGAAACATTCTTTGTAAGTTCCCTTATGATGGGAGTTCTCTGCAATAATTTTGATGCCATTGATTTTTAATAACTTAATTTTAAACCCTTTTTCTAAAGTTTAAATTTTTTCAATCAATGAATTTTATAATGAGATTTCAGAGAGTTAGATGCTGCATAGATGATGTCTGCTGCCTTTGTTCAGAGTTGGTTTCTATCTGAGATGAGGTTCGATCTGTCGTTTGCTGTATTTGAGTCGTTGTGGTTGTACTCTACTAGAATACATAGACATAGACGTAAGAGAGACACAGTTAATAAGATTCGATGTGTGACTAGCTGCTCGTTGAGCTTGGCGTTTCTTCTTCTGATGAGGTATATGGCTAGCACGATGCCCACAATGATGAGAGCCAGGATGACGATGAGTGCGATGGCCCACACTGGTAGAGTGTTTGAAGTGTCTCTGTCATCAATGCCATCGTCGCCCACTGAATTGAGGATGGAGAACTAGTGGAGGTAGAGACCGATCTTGTTGGCGTCAAAGTCAAAGATCTGGTAGTAGTTATACAGGAAGGGGTAGCCTAGGATCACATAGTCCTGAGTGGAGTCAGTGGCTCCGGTGATTAAGTATCTGCAGGCGGG
>JAJKFJ010021242.1:0-91417 GCA_027382625.1 Tetmemena sp. SeJ-2015
GTAATTACCATTAGCAGTAGTCTAGTATATCTGGACTTTATAGAAGGAATTAATGAACGCAATAATATGAAATATCAGACATATCAATTTTATATGTGCTTTTAAAATATGATTAAAAATTTACAATTCTCAGCATTTGCTTGCAAGTAACAACTCCTGTGAGCTTTTATACTTTGATTTTAATGAATGGTCATGAAATTGTAAATAGTATTAAAAATGCAAGGAACAATTAAAACCCCAATTAATTCACCATACCTAAGTATAATTTTATTCATTATTCGTTTTTAAGTGATGTCTAAACTAATCCTGAGAAAGAGAAATAGAACAATAGCTTTGGACCTCCGTTGATATCAGTCTTCAAGCCTTTGAATCAAGAATAGGAAGTACAGCAGCAGCCTAAGAGAGAAATCTTCACAAATGAAGCTATTCCAGAATAAGTATCAGGCTAGATTTTACTAGTTGTCAATACTGAGTTCGCAAACAACTATAAACCCTATGAGAGTTTAAAGGAAGAAGCAGAGAGTGATGACAAAAGTAAAAGTGCTTAAGCCAAACCTAAAACTACCAGATTGTATGAGGAAAAATCCTTGAAAGAAATTATGGATCGTGAGGAAAAACTAAAGATGATTAGCTATTGCCTTTACTCTCATCCATAATTTTTCTCAGCAGAGGAGAATAAAGCATATTTCAGAATAAAGAAGCTCTCTAATGCTTGCTATGTTAATCTAATGATGGCCGGGTTGTGCCATCTGGCTGGAAAGCCTTTACAGAAAGGGCCAACTCAAAGATTTTTATTCCCTAAGTTGAGATAGAGATTCAGAGGTCTTAGGCTTTTATTCACTTAAACTATAGCTATAATTATTTTATCGTTAAAACAAATAAATTGTTTTGCATGTTTGCCTCCGAGTATTTAGTGGCTTCTAAATTTGAAACAGAGTTAAACCAGTAACTTTTGGATAAGTATTTCACAGGAGAGGAAGGGATGTAAAATATAGCATCAATTAAAGGAGCACAGAGTGGTGATGAATAGCAGAGTTTGGGGAGAGCAATTAGCACCCTAAGCTAAATTTAAGCTAATCAGAATGAAAATTAAGCAACGAAGAGTTTGCTTTAGCTATATATCAAATAAAAAGATCATTTTTTTATTTTAAGAAGTAGAAGGGTAATCATAAGCTTAGAAAGAAATAAGGTCCACACCTTACATTTGATTAATTATATATAGATGATAGATTAAAATTGCATGCTTAACTAATAAATTGGAAAAATTTAGGTCAATTTTATTGCTAATTTACCAAGCTTACCACAAGCTAGATCAATTCTTCGACACTTAAATAACCATCACCATCCATATCATGCTCTTAAATCATGCTCTCGCATTGATTATTGAAAGAAATGAATACTCCACAAAGTATCCTGCTGACCTCACTCTAGTGAAGCTTATCTTCCTTGTATTAGAATTTCTAGGACTCTTGCAGTCCAAATGGATTGTCAATCGAAATGTATAAATCTCTCCTTATCAACATAAAATTACGGTAATGCTTTTTCATGTTCTCTATTTCTTTTTCTGAGTTGATTCGTATTAGAACTTAACTAAGCTAATTGTAGTCAATATTTCCATCTGCCCTTACTACACATCTACTCAAAATTGCATCAATATCCTTTTCTCCAAATAAAGCGCCTTGGTATTCCTTGATCATTTGTCTTATCAAGCTCTTCGGTAGGAAGCCACAGTTTTAAAAGTCTCTCTAATTAAAGAAAGAGGACATAAGGGCTTCCTCTTCGAGATCGAATTTCATGCTCTGAGATAGATTACTCATCTATTAAATAAAAGTTTACTCCGCCTATAGTTTTTATAATGAATAAAAGAAGATAAGCTTACTATTTAGTACTTTATGATTAAGATTTGGGGAGGACTAAAAACTTTCTTTGAGGCTGATTTCTTTGCTCTAGTAAGATTCAGAAGCCATTTATCATTGAGGGCTGTAACAGCTTTGATTCTTTTTTCAGGATCAACAGCAAGCAGCTTTTTCATTAACTCCAAAGCCGAAGGCTAAAAATAGTCATAAAGAGAAAAATATAGGGATATCTGGCTTATATTTTAGTAAAGAGGAGCTTCGAAATTAATCTCTCCTGAGAACAAACTTCTTGTAATAGATCCCGTCTACATTCCTTATGACTCTTGAGGTGCAATTCCAGATAGGAGAATTGACAAAAGGACACCACATGCCCAGACATCTGACTTTTCATCAGACATTTTCTTTGAAAGCATTTCAGGAGAATGGAAAAACAAGGGTATTGAGCTGTAGTTTAAGTTACCTGCATTAAAAGCAGTTTGCAGGTCAATATCATATAGTTTGATATTGAATGACTCGTTTGATAAATTATCTTCCTTGCTTTCAAGATAGATAGCGTTTGGTGAAAGATTCCTAAAAGGCTGCTGCTTTTGATGCAGGTAAACAAAGGTTGAAAGAATTTGTCTTATGAACTCGGCAGTCAAATTTTCAGAAATTAGGGGTAGTGCTACCATTTATTCGAAAAAGTTTCCACCCGTTGAGTATTCGATCATTATATAGAAATTGAAGAGGTCCTCTCTATAGTCATAAAATCTAGCTATGTTAGGATGATCTAGTAAAATTAGCTCATCCATCTGGTATCTAAAGTTCTCAATCCCTTGATCTACCTTGTTAAATATGATCTTCTTTATCCTCCTCAAATAACGCTGCTCTTTCTCTCCAGTCTTCATTCTTATTTCATAGACCTCTGAGAACACCTCTTTTCTAATAGCTCTGTCAATTACAAAAGAATTCATCCAAGAGTTGTCTATAAATCCAAAATATTTTGGATTAAAATAAATCATTATAAGATCTTGATGTTAGCTGGCTATGCGAATGCTCCTTATTCATTTAATGTGATTCGCTAGTGAGCATGCACAGGAACATCTGATTTGATATTAAAGATAGCATAGTTGTTTGAAACAAAGTTAAGGACCATATTCTTGCTCTGAAAATTCTAAAACTGCTCGCCTCCTATACTCACAATCTTCTAACCATTCTCCCTCATGTTTTAGTGAGGGTGTGATTGAGATCTTCTATCAGCGTTGAAATTAGAATTCTAGCTTTTCATTTAGTTATTGCTCATTAAGAAAATTTATATTCATACTGAATACAATTTTATCAAAGAGTATTATTGAGGAGTTGACTGTTGTCAAAATTTTATTGCTAATACAGTTACTACTGTTAATATGGTTGTGAACTCATTTATTGATTCTAGTTCTGCTCTTAAAATGTGCGATGATATCCCACTGATGAAATTTAGGGATTTCTGGAATTTTGCTATTGTTATTGCTGTTGATTCCTTAGCGATCGCTACGATTCTCTATTTAGTCGCTAGGACTCTCTAATCATGTTCGCAAGATTTTAATCTTAATCCTTTGTTGGAGCAGTCTGGTTTATCATTAGTGCTCCATTTCTACTTGCTCCTCTCATACTCTGCTCAAAGCGAAGCAAAAAATAGAATCAATTAAATTTATGATAGCATAATTTCATCATTAGGCTGAGTGATATTAACTCTGTTCTCTAAATAGAAGATTTCTAAGAAGCTGAACAGATTTTATAGTGCGAAAATAATTGAAACTTACAAACATGAGGTTACTAGTTGAAAGTATAATTATCATCAGCATTTGTAGTTAACACATTTTATTTGGACATTTGTGTAGTCTGAGTTCTGGCCTTGGAATTTCCAAGGTCCATGTTTCTTGACCTTTGTGCTCCTGAGCCAATCTACTTTTTCTTGAGCAGTTCTTGGTCTTTCTCAAAATCATAATATATTTAAGCAATAAATTGAGGGTGTTATGGATATCCTACTTTTAGGAGTCCTTGCAATTGCAGCAGCTTGTTTGCTGACCCATGGATAATTAATTCACAAATTATAATAAATCTTAATTCTCTAATGGAGAGCAAACTGCGCTTTAAATAAATACTATGAGCATCATTACTTAAAAAATCGATTAATTTTTATTTTGCTTCTTTACCTTTATTTTAGTCTAGGTGAGTTAGCTAAGAGTAATAAATAAAAGAGTTTTGCTCCAATAAATCTATCTTTGATTGCTCCCTCACTCTTAAAGTAACAAGCCTTTTAAATTCCAACGCAACAGAAAGATTGCCTCAATCGTTCTTATCTGGGTTAGAAAAAATGTTGCCGTCTCCATGCACTCTGTAGTATTCGTCGTTGCCTTCTACCTTCTACCCATCTTTCTTTTACAATACCGTTCCCAAGACATAGGTGGCTACGAATACTCCCAAGAAAGCCTAAACATAATGTTAGGAAATATTCTCTTTCAAGTATCGATATAAACTACATCCCTCGATATGTGAGTTCGATGTCAAAATATGGATCAGGAAGTGAACTTACGATAACTAGATCTCTCATCATATCTTCTGTGGCTTGTGCTTCGACCTCGGAGATTCCATTTGCCTTGTGCTCAAGGAACACTTCGTTTCTATTCCTAGCCATGAAGTACAAGACTCCATAGAAGAAGAATCCGATCAGCGACGAGTACGCGCAGCAGTAAGAACAAGTAGTTGCAGCTCCCATTACTATCATCAATTAGAAAGTATATTGATAAGAGAAATTTTCATATTACATTGGCAATATTTACTTTGTATTTATTGATAAATTTGATAATTATACATTTCCTCTTCAGTTTGAGTAAATGAATCAGAGTGAAGTTCTCACATAATTATAAGGATTCAATCAAGAGAGATTAATTTATAGCATTATTTAATTAATGATTATAGGGGAATATCCTTTATTATAAGATTATATAGTATTTTTTCCTCTGATGATCAAAGAGATAGACTAGAATAGTTTACTATTTCTAGTTTAATCGCTTCATATCATTCTTAATCAATAAATAGTGAGCTCATCACTCCAGTTTGCTCACTCAGAATTTAAGAAAAGTTATCATATTAAAAGGTTTGATTGAATTTCTGATTATGAAAAGGTTGTTAAAATAAGTTGAGAGTCTGCGAATCTTTAAATATTGTATAGCAAAAAGTATTAGTTTGAAAAAGAGAGGAGAGTCAGGTTCATCTCTTAACGTTGTAAAGACACTTGTGGCACAAATCATAATCGCACATCTCTTTGCAACGCCAGTAAAGTTTATCCTTCTAAAGCATAGATCTCCTGCAGTTATCGCAGGCTGTGTTTCCACCCAGCTCACCAAAACGCTTTATATGAAACTCTGCTGGCCCCACTTATGGATACAGGCAGTGTCCGTTCGGGCACAGAACTCCAATACTCTTCTCAAGCTTATCAGTCTGGTTCTTAAACTATGATATCTTCGACTGATAACTAATGATGCAATCATGTTACTCTTCCAATCTAAACAGGTATACTTCCTCGCATGTCTGGCATTTATAAAAATAATTAATTTAATGCTAATTTCACTTTGGGCTTATCGCAAATTTTAGCATGAATGGACACCTCCCCCAATTTGTAGGCTTCACCACATTCACAAATAATGAGTCTGAATGGACAGTATTCTTGGTGCCTGATTGCTTTATCATATAGAGAAACCTCCTGGCATCCTTCGTAAGAACACGTGAATTAAACTTGCTTAAGTTTTTAGTTTGCAAATCTATGAATATCCCTGAAGTCCGTGTTTTCGCACCTCAAGGGACAATTAAAGCCTTATTTGGATAGTCTCTGCGAGTTTGAGCGTATTTGGGACTTCAACCAGTCTTCAATACACTGGCCGCAGAAGGCAGTCTAGCATTTCTAGCATTCCTTCGCTTTCTAAAGCACATTTAGGCATACCTTGCAAATGAAGTAGTTATCCAGAGCTTCTGGCGAAGGGTGAACCTATTAGCATGTTAAAATCAGGCACTCATCTACATATTAAAAGCTATAACATTCTTCTAATAAGCACTCTTGTCCGTGATGTGAGGCTTCATCCGTTTCGGTTTGCTAAAGTGAGGGTGGAGATGAGGAGCTGCTCTAAAATTACTGTTAAAGGCGTGTGTTTCTGAGAGAATGAGAGGGCTGATGATGCAGCTATTAATTTGAATCCATAAAACTGAACTGAAATAATCTCTTTATCAAAAATGTAAATAAGCTTATTAACCTCGTCTTCGATTACTATGTTATTAATAAATTATTACGATTTCTTAGATCCTCTTCTAAATTTGTAAAAGAGAAATGCTTTAATTAGCTTGAGAGTTTAAATATTTTGAATAAAATATTTTTTAATGGATCTTGACTTTATACTATTTCCTTGCCCTGAATCAAGCTTTTAGAATTTAACTTTATATTACTAATACTAGTTTATTTTGGTAAGCTACACAGCTGAGCAAGTATAAGACAATTTAATCTACATCCCTAGATTTGAGGAACACATATTGAACGATTTAAAACTTAAAATAGACTCTTACTTAGCAAGCTGAAAATCATAATCAGTCGAGAATCTAAATCCAACCAGAGAAGAAAGGAAAAGACAAAAAATATTTCAAAACGACATTAATAACAACTCAAGGTCATTAAATTTCCTATCCTAAAATTTAAAAGTTAGAGATAAGGATGAGAGCTTATTTGAGAATGATTTCAGTTATGGAAAAATCTTGAACTCAAGGTAGAAAAGAGAGACAGAGTAGAGCAAAGTTTAAGATTATCTTGTGAGATGCAATCTCCTAAAGTGAGCACGATTCTGAATATTATCGCTCCATTCCTTGTCTCTATTTTAACTCAGCTTAGAATTCAAAGAAGATTATCATTTACTTCCATGGCAATTCTGAGGATTTGGGAAGCTCGATAGATCTTATAGAAGCAATGTGAGCCAAACTTAAAACTAACTTGCTTGTAGTAGAGTATCCTTAATATGGTATCTATAAGAAGGAGGGAGTGAAATGTACTGAGAAAAATATGCTAGAAGATGGTTTGTCTGTTCTTATGTTCATAACAAAAATTTTGAACTTCAAGGAGAAGAACATTATCCTAATGGGAAGATCGATAGGGACTGGAGTCGCTTTTGATATTGCAACTGTCATAAAACCAAGTTGTCTGCTTATGATTTCTCCTTTTACATCAATTAAAGACATAGCTAAAGATTAGCTGGGAAACTTTTATTCGCACTTTATCTGAGAAAGATTCAGCAATCTAGATATTATAAGATCAGGTAAGATCTGTTGCCCAATTTTGATGATTCATGGCTAGAAAGATTAGTTAGTGCCGGTTGCTCATACTCAAATCCTGTATGAGACTTACAAGCACAGAGCTTCAATTTTCCTACCAACTCAAATGACTCACAACGAGTTCGATTTTAATGAGGACTTTGTCCTTCCAATTTACATGTTTCTTCTCTCAATAGGGTAATTAGATGGAGAAGCAAGAAAGTTAAGTCATTGGACTGAGAGAGAGTTCAATATTTTACAAGTTTTGCAGCAGATGCCCAACTGGATAAAAAGAGGCCTAACTAGGAAGCAAAGAGTATGCTATTGTTTCAGCCAAGCGAAAGGAGGTGGCAGTTTAATAGAACATATTATTAGAAAATTCCTTTATTGACTATATTCAAAAGTAAAGCTCGTTATATACGATCTATCTTAATTATTATGAATAAAATACCAAATTTAGGACGTGAGGTTAACTTAACTCACGAACAAGGAATTCAAGACGAAATCCCAATCAGCCAATTATTCTCAATAGGCTGTTTGCATGCTCTTGCACCAAGGACAGTGCATAGTGACTTGAATGTAGTCGTTCCAATAGTCTAATTTAAAAACAATAATCTCTAAGAGCTCCTTTATTGCAGAACTTGCAAGAGATCATCTGAGACCTAGTAAGAGGGTATCCAGTGATGATACAAGGCTCGTGTGAAGCTCTGCAGTGAGGGCAGTTAAGACTAGCCTCGTAAACCTCATTTCCGCACTGCTCACAGTTTCTGGTAGCAAGAGACTTGTCAATGCTGTTGTTCATGTTGATATTAAGTACCCAGTCACGGATGTTGTCTCTCTCATCAGGGCTTATCAAATTCTTATCAGGAAGAGGAATCTCAAACGGAGAGGGAATATCAGTGTCTTAGAAATCTGAATTGTCTTAGATACCACCACTTTCGGGATCTTCAATCGCTTCATACAAGTCCAAATATCAAAGAAAATACTATATCTGTTGAAGAACATAAATGCCATATTGTTGATTCCTTCTCTCTTGTTAGCTTCACCAGCATCATAGAAGGCCTTGTCAGCTCTAACTTCTTTTGTGTATCTTAGCAGAGAAGTGCAAAGTTTGGCAAGCACTCTGCCTAGGCCTCCTCTGGCGCACTCGCCTTTGAGGAGTTAGTAGTGAGCAATCAAAAGATATTTGTTGAACTCAATGTAAATAGGATTCTTATCATCTACCTGCAGAGCTAGATTCTCACAGAACTTTTAAAGCATCTCTTTCAAGATTTGCAATTCCATTTCATGAACAGTTGCTAAGATTTCGAGGGAGATTGTCTTGTAAACTGTTAGCATTTCTTTGATGACAGGGCATCCATATCTAGTGAGAACTCTAGCAGTCTCCTTGAACTGTCCTTCCTTCAAATAGATACGAGCGAATTTCATGAGATAGGTATTGAGAACTTCAGGGCCTTGCTTCTCTGCTAAGTTAAGGCCTTCTTCCCACTGACCCTTACTAGTGATCATTTCTAGGCCTTAAGCTCCTAACTTACTGTAATTACCACCTTCAATATCTTGAGCTTGCTACTTAAGTTGGATTTGCTGGATCATCATATCTCTTAATTCAAATGGTCTGACTTGATGAGCTGCAGTTAGTGCTCTACTATATTTCTTAGCCTGGGTGTAAGCTTCAACTGCTTTTTCGTAGTAGCCAACCTACTCAAGGATCTCTCCTGAAGACTCAAATCTTCCAATTGCGAATAGACGAGAACTCACAATTGAAACTACTTCTTGCACTCTGTCCTTAGCATAAGTCATTGCTAAGTTAAAGCAATTGACATAGATATCCTCTAACATAGATGGGTTTGTAATATGCTGGTCAGTTATCTCAAGGTATCTGTCAATAGCTTTTTGATAGTCTCTTTGGCTTTCCCACATCTTGGCAGACTCAAGAATTTGGTCTCCAGATTGCAATGCTGCCTGAGGACCAACAGAGAGGACTTATAACTTCATATTATGTAAGAATCTGGGTATTCATTATAATTGATTTAGTGGATCATGTGAGGAGCATGTTTTTAGGCAACTCTAAGAGCCTCGTTAGAAAGCTTCACATCTAGATACATTCTTATAGCAAGTTCTGGCTCCTTAGCGTTCAAGTAGCACTGTTCAGCTTTACCAAAATCTTTTCTCTCAATCAGGAACTTGGCCTGGTTATAAATAAACTTCTTATTAATTTAAGTTAAGGAAAACTTTAGAGACACTTTCAGGGTGGAATTGTCTAGCCACTTGAAGAGCAGAGTGCCAGTCTTGTTTGTGTTCATACATGTTGATAGCTTCTTACGGCTTGTTAGCCTTGATGAACTCTTCTTCCGCCTCTTTAAGTCTATTCTCGTCTTCCAAATGTAGAGCGTACTTTAGATGCACTTCAGTAAGCTTGTATTTAGCATGGTCTTGGGCAAGTTTGAAGGCTTGCTCGAAGTGTTCTTGATTTGCTTCGAAGTCAATTGCTGCCTCAATAAGTCCATTTTTAAGAAGGAATTAAGTTCCCTTTTCAGCACCCATATTTTCTGCTACCTTAATAGCGATCTCTCCCAATTCTTTTTGAGTACCGTTTACATTTATAAACTGCATACTATCTTATAATTTTTAAGAATGAATTGGCCTTAGCAACTCTGAGAGCCTCTTCCCACATATCGTGAGCTCTATACATGTCGACAGCGTAGTTCCAAGCTCCACTCTCAATATAGTGGTGTTCAGACTGCTTTAGGTTGCCTTCGATTTCTAGCTGTTGAGCAAGATGTTGGTGAGTATCCTTGAGAAGATCCTTTCTGAACTTCATGACCAGTCTGATCATGTTATCATACTACTTGGCTTTCTTGTACATAGTTGATCGCAAGATCAGGCTCGTTGGCGCTCAAGTACATCTTCTCGAGCATCTTTAAAGTGTCCCTCACCTTCGAATTTGCGAGCTTCTTGAACATAGAGCATAGTGTACTCGCTTTCTGGAAGGTATCTGCTTATCACCTGATAGGCTTAGTCCCACTTGTTAGCTCTTACATACATCTCAAATGCCTCAACAAACTCTCCTGCTTGGATGAAGTACTTCTCAGCAAGATCCATTTGTCTAATGTCAGCGTAGTGTCTTGCAATAAGCTTGTAGTAGGGGCGGGAAATTTCAGGAGGCTAATTTTGAATAAGCTAGACAGCTCTGTTCCATTTTCTTGCGTTGATAGCAGCTTCAATAGCTTTGTTAAATACTCCAGCCTGAACGAAGTGCTCTATTGCTAAGTCAAGCTACTTCTGAGACTGTAACCAGTCACCCCACTCTTTATAATAATAAACTCTTCCTCAAGATTAACCACATGTGATGGGAAGGCTCTTCTTGCAAGGTCGACTGCCTTTCTGAAAGCGTGTCCTCTTACATAAGAGTCGAGGGCTCTGTCAAGGATGTTAAGTCTCTCGAAGAAGTCTCCAGCCTTCTCGAACATGCTGGCTGATATCAGCTGAGCTGAGATCTTTTCAAGCTAGTCATGAGGTACTCCAACGTTATAGTTCGTGACTATATTTGCAGCCTTAGCTGGAAGACCACCTTTCAGGTACAGAGTGATGGCAGTATGATAGTCTCCCTCTCTTTCTTTAACCTCAGCAGCCTTTGCCTCTTGGTTAGTTTCAATAAGCCACTGGAAGTAAACAATAATCTGCAAAAATAATATAAATTCATCTAATATATTTGGTATAGTTGTCTTTGAACTCTCTTACATCAGGGTGATTCTTCTTCTCAGCAATCTTAATGGACTCATTAAACTGATGAATTAACTATCTTTTGTACTGAGACTCATCCCATCTGTGGAGCTCTTGATACATAGCCATAGCATCATCAACCTCATCATGCTGAAGAAGAATGGCCTCAGCTCTGTGGAATTACTTATCAAGCACAGCAAGCTTGGCTTGCACTCTGAAGCTTTCAAGACCTTCCACAGCGATCAACTTATTTACCTTTCTCAAATAGTCAGCCTTAGCAATATTTCCTAGAGCCGCATAACATCTTTCAGCTACCAAGAGGTTCTACTACTCAAGAGCAAGCTTAGCAACTGTTTTCCAGTTAGCTTCAGTTTCAGCAGATAGTTCAAGAGGCTCCAAGATTTTGACTGCATAGTCAAGGCCTTTATACTCCAAAGCTGCACCAAACTCAATTTATATACTTAACTCTCAAATAAATTAATGTGAGATTCATTAAGAGCATATGCAACTGTGTTAACTCCATCGTCAACAAGAACTTCAGTCTTTCCCTCAGTTCTCTAAATGCTTTCAACATCTCCCTTAATCTAGTACATGGTGACCTTGTCAGGCTCTTCAATAGAGTACCACACGCATAGGTTGCCTCTGTTTTGTGCTACAACCACATCGGAGGAAGGAACCCAGCTCACATACTAGCAGTAGTTGAGGAGAGTTTGCTTCTTTTGCTCCTTAATGTTGTAGAGGTGAAGCTGTCTACGCTTGTCTCTGAAGAGAAGCTTGTTTCCACCAGGGTTGAGCTCCAAGTAGTCTATCTTTGAGTCATGATTGATATTTGCCTGAATGGAGTTATTTCTGAGATCCATGATACAGATAGTCATAGAGTCCAACAGATAAGCAATGATCTTGGTGGGCTGGCCTCCTCTAAGTTATTAATCTGAGTAATTCAGTCTAGCAGAGATCATGTTTGGCTGGATGTTTTCTGTTCTGCAAGTACCAATTACTTCATTAACTCCATACTCAACGATGCTCAACTCTTAATCTATAAAATTATTCATTTAATAGTTTAATGAACTCTCCAGCATTAAGTTTTAAAAGCATTATAATGATAGTGGAATCTAAAGAAGTAAATTGAAGACCATGCATATGTTTGGGTTGGAGAAATCAAACTTCTCGTTTCCAGAACCTCTCCAGGGAAGTTCAGACACTTTGCTACTTTCCATGTCTCCGAGTAAGAGGGTGTTACTTGTGTTAGCCACTAAGTATCTGTCCTAGTAGACGTTGATCTTTGATATTTCGTGACCAGCTGCGGACTTAAGCTGAATCTTTTGGCCGCTTTCGATTCCTCTAACAATTACAGTGGAAAGAGACACGTAGGTGAACTCAAACTTGCCCTTGTATTTGGCCTTTTTCAAGCACACATCGAACACATCCACAGAACCGCAGAGAGATCCAATAGTGATCTTAGAACCATCTGATTTCCAAGCACAAGCAGTTACAGAGTAATAGTTCTCAATCTGTTTGCAGCAGATCTCGTCCCACTGAGGGCGTTTAGCATTAAAGTTATAGACGTAGAATCTATTAAAGTTGCCTACTATGGCGGTTTCACCAGTGGCATTGAATTGAGCACAAGTGAAAATGTCATAAATGCAATAGTTTATGAACTCTTTAACCTTTTCATCCTTAGAGAAGTCGAATCTCTGGAAGCAGTCTCCAGTGGGCTCATAGAAAGCAATTTTGCCATCATTTCCTCCAGCTAGAATGTGAGATCCCCAGGCAAGTGCGTATGGAATTGTGGAGTGTTGAATCTTGGATTTTGCCTTGGTATCTAAGTTGAAAGTAAGAATAGTTCCATCCAAGTGGCCAGAACAGACCCACTGACCGTTGGGGGAGCAAGATATTGCGACGACAAAGCTCTCACTACCGAAGAGAGGGGCGCTTTTGTTATTCTTAAGTACTCCCTACTTAACTTTTCCCTCAGCAGTTCCAATGATGAGGTCATTATGGTGCTCTTGAGGCCATGACATGCATGTGACTGAACTGTTTTGCAGGAACTTGTTGCAGATTGACTTCTTCTCACCCCACTCAATTCCCAACTTGTAGATGAAGACTATATTGTCGGACTGAGCGATGGCAAGCTTTTGGTTATCAGGTGAGAAGCACATAGTTCTCACAATGTAGCTCTTGTTGTCTTTGTCAGCGGGTCTGGTAGAAAACTTGTCTTGCTTGACGCCATTTTCATCATAGAGATGTACAACTCTGTCAGCAGTTGCTACTGCCATTCTCTTGCTGTTAGGTGACCAACAGATGGAGGAGATTTTCTGCATTCCATCAATTGGAGCCTGCAGGTTCTTCTGGTATTTAATTTGCATTCTAGAAACCAAGTTTAGACCAAATCGAGATGTAGAAATGTAATTGTTTGAAATTCTTAACTAATAACCTTTACTAACCTGATTCAATACTATTCCTAAATTCATTTCAAAATAAAATATGAAGCCAATAATACAACCTTTTTTTTTGCAATAATTCGTATCTATTCAAATTTAAATTATAAATTCAAATCAATAAATCCTTTAAATAGTGCTCCTAAAAGCAAAAATCAAAGAATAAATACAAAAGCTCGGGATTTAAAAGATATTTAGACTGAATTTTTTCTAGAATTATAAAATCGGTCACAGAAAGCTAAGCTACTACTTTTAAAGTATCTTTAATAGTTTCTCTTTATCTCTATATCACCAATTGGATTAATCGGGAAGTCCCCAAGCTCCGGGAGCTTTCCCTCCGGAGTTTTAATTTCTGTCTGAATTATAATCTCCTCCACTCTTTTAAGCACTTCTATTATTGTAGCCTGTCCTTCCTTGCCAATTACTTGCTCCACTGTTCCCCCCATAACTATTATAATCTTTTCTCACTCCGGTCCTATTTCAACCATAATTAGAATTTGAAAATTTCAACTGTACTTTGGAGGAAGATTATAAATTGATGAAATTCCAATAATTTTAATGAAATATTGCATTGACTTTGAGCTTACCTATCAGCAGCATTCCATTTATTCCCTTGATTTCCGAAATCACCGCCTCTGAAATCCCTTTGTTAATGGTTACTGGTATTCCCAGCACCATCTCGAAATGTATTCGGTCGATTTCCAAAGCCACCTTGATATTGGAATATATTCAAACAATTCAAAATATACTATATATAAATTTTAGCAATAACTATTCTTATATTCTCCAAAGGTTCTTCTACCACTTTCACTAAATTCACTTGGCTAAAAATCTTTTCCTTTTTAATACGAGCCTACTCCACCACCCATGGAAGAGGTGCTACCATAAGGCTTTCTCATTTGTTCGCCAGGGGCGTCACACTCCCTCGCGTAATGTCCAGACTGATTGCATTTAAAGCACATCTTTGAAGAGCCTCCTTCATTTTATTCTGTGCCTGATGCTCTGAAACCCCCACCATTATGATTAGAAAATCTCGAATTTTAATTATCGAATGTCCTTATTGAATTAGCCCCAGCCCTATTTCCCGTATATTTATCTCCACTATTTTAAATACCTCGGCTGAAGTCGTTATCTTTTCCACTATGATAGTTTGACCTAGACCTATTCATACCACCCTAGGATCTAGAATCCTCAGCAGGTTAGTTAGGGCACTCCCTAGAAAAATGGCCGTTTTAATGGCACTTAAAGCAAGTCTTCCCACTACTTGGTGCTCCTGAATCTCTTGATTAATAATTACTCTTGCTCTCGGTTCCTTAAGAATAGAAATTTCTTGTTCCTGTAAAACTTTCTTTACCCTATGAGAACCCTTAACTTCTCGAATCGAAATCCTTGTTGCTAGTGAATCTTTCATTATTTAAGTGCTAACGCTATGGTCTATCTCCTTAAGGTCGATTGTCAGGTAAAGAGCAATCCTTCGCCATGTGACCCATTTCCTAGCATCAATAGCAAGGTCTCTCTCCTGGCCTCATTCCACTCTCACCATCCTTTCTTTAATGCCCTCCTTCAAAATTACGCGTATTTCCTTAAAACCCTCTATAGCCTCCTCTTTATCCATAGCCTCCTCTAAATCCTTGTCCATTATCATTGTATCTTTTTTACCCTCCTTCTTGGTACCCAGTCTTCTGAGTAGGATCATGGTCTTTATTCATGTCCTTCACCCAGTTCAAATCTTTTTCTTAGTCATTCCAACCAGAGCTATTTAAATTTTCTTCTTTTTATGGAGTTTCTTTACCCCAATTACCACCACTTTTAGGAATACCTTAAGGTGTAGCAGTCCCACTTAATATTTGTAAAATTTAATAGCCAATTAACTCAAAGTTGAGAATATTATTTGCAATACAATTTAATGAGAGCTTGAGTTGGCGTTTGAGCCTTCGCTGATTAGCTGTGGATTATTCATCTGATTTTATTTTTCCTAATGATATGAATTTTCTTCTTAAACTTTATTACTCTACGGCTGTTTATTTTCTTCTGGAAGCTTTTGTTATTAGTACGCGTTTGAATTATTCTATTTTTATTATTGCTTTGGAGTACTTGACAGAGATTATTTTTCACTAAATCCAAATCCGCTATTTCTTACAGGTGTGCAATTTTGATCTTTTGCCCCGCCATTTGCAGTCATAGTTAAATTGGTATCTTAATCTGCGTTCTCAGCCATAGTTGTAAACCTTTACTGATTCTCGCTCTCTCCCTCTTGATTAACTTCGCTTTCTTAAACTTCCTTCCATCCTACACTGGATTTTCCAGCACTCTCTTTTTCATCCATCCAGCCATCATCATTTGCCCATTGGATCGCACTTTGGAATCATGGATCTATGCTTTGTCCTTGCCCTTACTTTCCTTTAAAAGAGTTTTGAGGAGTTTATCCTCTGCCAATTAAAGCTTAGCCTTCAGAGGGGTTTCTCTATTCGAGTTGAGTTTGTCCATTAGATTTATTCTAATTAGTGGCTTTGTTATTTTAGTCCAATCTCTTTTAACCTCTCTGATTTTTTTGAGGGCATTCTTTGCTTGCATGGCTTTCTTCGTTGCAATTGAAGCAAACTGCTAGCATCTAAGTTTGTTGATTTATTGATGATATTTGATTAGTTTGCACCATCATTTCGCTATAAGAAATTATTCAAAATCCAAAAGATACCCTTTGTTTAGTTGTTGTCAATCTTCAGACAATTAATTGGCACTATTATTTGAGTTTTCCTGAGTATTCTTGTGCTAGTGCTCTAAGTCAGCCTCCTGAGAAGGGTTATTAATTAATTTTGAAATGTAGCTTGGATGGTAGTACTCAAATTGCCCCTCGTTGGATCGCTCTGACTATTGGGTCAAGTGCAAATTTGCTTGCTAATTTACCTCTTCATTATCTCATTCACTAAAATCTTAATCCTTAAATCTTCCTTACCAAAGCATGTCGGCATCGGGTTTATGGTCAGATTTCCTTGAAATTAATGAATTCTGTGACTGTGGATCGTTTTAAGGCTGCCCTTCTCATAAAGAATTGAGATGAAGCAGTTGCTTTTGAATGTCAGTTAGTTGAGTTTAGCAACAACTCAAGGTATTTGCAAGATCCTTAATCACCTCATTCAGACTACTTAACTACTTTTCCATATCTAAAGATACCAACAATTCTAAAAATGTCGATCAACTCTTAAATTTAATCTTCATCGATGTATCTTTTATCAAATATTAGTCTCAGATATTGCATACTAAGTATCGAGATATATCAAGAAATTATCAAATCTAATTATAGCTGCAATCTTCAAAATAGAAAACTTAAATATAAAGCAAATATTGTCTCCCCTCTATCTCTTGTAGCCTCTATCTCCCTGACCGTCCCCATTCGGGCAATCCCTAGCCATATGACCTTCTTCTTGACACTTATAGCAAGGTCTTGGAGGGCCACCGCTTCCCCTTCCTCTGCCTCTCCCTCTTCCACCATCATCTGCTTGAGGATTTGGGCATTCTCTCGCCATATGACCTTCTTGCTAGCATTTAAAGCATGATCTTGGACCGCCTCTTCCTCTTTGACCCGAGCTGCTTTGATTAGGGCACTCTCTTGACATATGACCAGTCTAGTGGCAATTGAAGCACTCGTTGTTTCCTCCGGAACCGCGTCCTCTGCCAGCACCTCTTCCTCTGCCTCTTCCACCATCTGATCTTGTAGGAGAGTTGCCTTGCTCGTTTTATTAGTTGTTGTCTGCATTTCCCCATTGATCGTTGGAAGAAGAATTCCAAACAGCAGTAAAAGCAGGAGCAGTTGTACTTGGCTAGGTGCCTTGCCAGGATTAGGTAGCGAGGTTGTGTGCAGGAGTTCCAGTCACTCCCCAACCCTATTTATCATCTTGCATTGAAGTTTGAAAAATTCTTAATGAAGTGCCTCTAAAATTCATGCTTCCTTTGCTGCCTCTTCCAAAAGATTTTTCTACGCTTAATAACTCAGAGTGTTTCCCTCTCCATCATCATTAAGAGAGTGAATAGAATTGGGGGCAGACTTCTTCCATTCTTTGCCGACATTTCCCCACTCATTTGTAACTCTATTAAGATCTGCAGAATTGACAGGAACGCTTTGTCTCATATCTTGAGGAGCTCTTGCTCTAGGTGACTTCATTCTCTTCATTTGTTATTATAAAATCAAAGACTAAGTTGGAGTGTGATAGCACACCCATATTATATTTAATTGGTAGGTAGCCTAAAACAAGATATTGAGGATATTCTAATTTAATAACAATGATTTTTAGTCAACCTGATACCAATAGTAGCTCTAACTCTTTAATAAGACAAAATTGTTCTGGTAAAACTTCCAAGTCATTTAAAAAATATATTTCATCTTGTCCTGAGTAGATCACATCCAATCTTATGAATTTAAATTTTCTTGAGAGCTATTTGGTAAGACTCTGATCGTAATAATTTAAATGATGTTTATTAATTTTGCCATCAACCTAGAATCAATCTTAATGTCCTTCTGCCTAATGATTTAAACTGCCAGTTTTGCTTGATTGATAAGTTTTTATAGGGGATGAAGATCGATATGGAGCGCTTGGTTCTCAGCAGGTATGAAACTCCACAAGTTCAACACTTCGTTCATGGGATCTTATTAGAACCTGGCCAAGCTTATGGCTTGCTTCAGAATTGGGTGATAGTTCTTTAGCAATTTCTAGCTCTTATAACTTATATTGACAGTAGGGATATCAAGACTGCCCCAAATCACAAATGCTTCCTTCCTTAAAGTATTTAAACTTTTATAATGGGATGATAGGCTCATCAGCTCTTTATATATTCGTTATAAATTTAAGGAATGGATGTCGAGAAACAGGTCAGAAAAGTGCTTATTTTCTTTGATGTTTAACAATGGCTCTTTTCTTATTCTTTTCACTCTGTAACTTGGAATATTATCTATAATAAAAATCTAGTTCATAGACTTATTATAAAGTAGTATTCTTGTTTACGATATCCACCATTGACACAGCAAGTATCTAACAAATTATTCTAAGATTTTGTTTCCCCTGATAGCAGCTCTTTCTTTATATTCTTATGATGTAAATCTCTTCATCATCAGCAATGAAATCTCTTTTTCTCATTTAGTAATGATTCGTAGCTTACAAGTCCATTTTCTATATTATCTGACATTTAAAGCTGATGGGTCCTAGCCTTTTGCTTCTTGGCAGGTACTTCATCCTTTTAGTTTAATAAAGATTAAATTAATTTTGATTAAAATATATAGCAATCTTCAAAATCATGATGTTAAAAGCAAAGAATTCAATTCCACTCTCCAGAGTTTAAATTATTGGCAGGAGGATTGTGACTTGAATTGCCACCAGCTGCACCCCAGTTTGGTTGCGGGTCGTTATTGAGAGATTGAGTCTGTGCGTTCCAATCATTATTTGCAGATGCTCTGTCCCAAGCGTTGCCCCCACCTTCTTGCCAAGCATTCATTTTAATTCAAGCTTAAAAATTATTCACTTTCTAAGTTTTATCTTGATTGTTGTCTCTTAAGATTTTTCTCACAGAGTTGCCACCTTCTCCCCTCTATTTTAAATTAAGTTTGATCTGTGTTGCCTGCAGGCGGGTCCCATCTAGAGTCATTTTACTGAATTGGCTGAATATTGCTACTAGATCCCCTATCTGGCTTACCAGCGTCAAAGTCATTCATAAAAAGAACTTTGACCTCTCCCATAAGAAGAAGTGGCGGGTCCTTTGCTTCAAATTAAAAAAGATTTTTGAGATTTCTTATGGACAATCGCGAGACATATGTCCTGGTTGCTGACAGTTAAAGCAATTTCCTCTACCTCCTCCTGCTTAACTGTGCTCAGAGTAGCAACTTATCGTGATCTATTTAAAGTTAGATATAATTTGAAGGTTTACCTTGGTCTCTGTAAGTTTAACCTGCATACTGAGTGTTTCTATGCATATGATTATGCAATTTGTTTGATGTAATCTTTCTAGTTAAAGTTTTGCTTGAACCAGTTAATCAAAGAATAAGCTCTATATTCTTTTGCTAAGTTTGATATTTATCATGGAAGAAGAAACCTCTGGGCTTGACCTAAAACGCGAATAAGACAGTTAAAGTAATCTTACTTTGATATATTCTCTGACAAGTTATTGCTTTGGTATGCATCTCATATAAAATTTAAGGATAGTCTGGGAGGATTGTAAGCTTATAGGGAATTCTATTAGCATCGGCCTCCTTCTCCTCTCTCAAATTCTTATCAAGCTCTTCAACAGTATTGCAATGCAAGAACTTTAAATGCATGCAGGCCTCCTTCACATTTCTGTTGCAGGGCATGATGTATCTGTCGATGATTTCTTGTAAGTTCTCAAAGCTTTCATCACTGATAGTCAACTCATGCAAAAGAAATTAAGGAGGGTGAAGCGCTAACTGACTTGTCATGCTCTTGTATGTCGATATGCACGTAATTGTTCTAATTATAATTACTGCTTCCAAGTCAGTGTGATATTTGACTCACCTCTCGAAGAGGGTCTAAAAACAAAGTCGCCAACCTCTTTATCTTGAAGCATTTTTATATTTCCCTATTCTAAAACTTAGGATGAGCAATCAAAATTTGCTAAGGACTCTCAAGGTTTTTCTTCTGGCAATTCAAGGTCACTCCAAACTTATCAACCTCTTGGAATTTAATTTCTTGGATTCTACCAGTAACGACATTGCCTTGCTGTATGAGAATTATAAAATGATCAGTCTTCTCCAAGTCGTTCTTCTGAATAATATTTACTCATCAATTAATGTCTAAGATTATCTCAACCGTTGAAATCATGGCTGCGTTATTCAGTCTCTCAAGTTCAAGAGTGTACTGCTTGAGATCGAGATCTTTAGTCTTACTAGGGTTCTTGATTATACTAGCAACTGCATCGAGATCATACTACCTTCCCTCAAGATCTTGACAAATTTGTCACATCCTTGGCTATCTTGAGATCTTATTAAGTTATCGTAAGACTCTGGGTGGATTCTAGTTTGATCAAGCAAATCCAATCTCTGTGTCTTTTAATTGGGGGGTCTTATCTTCATAAACCCACCTGCACTTTGCCACATCTTTTCTCCGTAGTGAAGGTTCTCCTGAGCCATCAATCAATACTTCTCTCTCTTCTACCTAAGGAAGTTAATGAAGTTCTTTGCTTTTCTAGGACCAAAGTAAGATAGGAAGTTAATCAAAGAAAACATGTGCTCATGATCACTCACTAGGTTAACATCTACTCCCACTGCATTTACACACTTCACATTCACTTCCTCCAAAGCATCAGCCAGTTTCCAATTTTTAAAAGGCCTTGCTCTAATGACTGTTAGAGAACAGTTTAGGGATAAATTAATAACTCTCTTTATTTCCTTCCTGGGCTCTTCTCTATAATTACCTCCTCTCTTGCTTCTGCCGGCTTAGTCATCATCGTCTAGGTCTGAGTAATTCAACTGCTTAATACCCTCTGCTATTTCAGCTAAAGTGGTTTTGATTAATCTAGCTGCAAGCTTGTTAGCTCCTACTACTACGAGCTCAACATTATGCTTAATCATGAGATCTTTCACTTTCTCTTTGTCCTCTTCATGAGTCTTCATTTCTTCTCTGTACTACTACTGAGCCTTCTTATACCTCTAACTATTAAATTATCTTCGTCTGTCCCTCCTTCAATTCTCTTTGCATTGAATTTTGAAGATGGAGAAGCTATTTTAAACTATCGCTAGAGAAACAATGGAGTTGATGTTATTGATAGAGAAGCTATATTCTATTTCAGCATCTAGGTCTGTCTGGGATGATAAATCAAATATATCAGCTCTTCTTTCTCTCTGTCCTCCTTCAGTATACTTGCTGTTCTAATTAAATTAGGAGACTATGGTACTTCAGCTAGCACTCATACAGAACTGAATGCATTCCATATCCTCATATTTCTGAGATGTACTTCTCCATCAAGCCTTATTTATTGTATGTTTGCTAGGATGTCGATTATTTGTTTTGGAAGAAAAAAAACAATACAATTAAAAATTTAACTGAAAAGTTGATCTTACTTTACAAAAAAGTAGGGTTTGTAAAAAATTGCCTCATCTTAATTTAGGAACGGTAATATATTTATATTCCAATTGATTAAATTCTTAATATCTCATATGTAGGACTAATATGATTTTTAATTAACTTCATTTCCCAGATTTAAGGAAATGATAAAGTCTTTCTAAATTATGCTAATCTAGGGAGCAATTTAAATTAAGCTTTAGTAAAATGAAATGCTTCTTTATATATACCTAAATAAAATGATTACCCATAATATTCAAAGTTATAGTTAGACTGCTAGAGCCTAAGCTTGAAATTTTTTGGCATTTAAACTAGGCTAAGGTTTGTGAATCAATCTGCAAAGAATAAAAGTTACTTGCACACTGATCTAGTCTCGCCTTTCTAATCCTAAGAATATAGTCTTGCTTATAAATTTTGAAGACTCCCAAGCCTCTAAAGCTCTTCATGGTAGTACGCTTTCAAGAATGATATCAAAGGAGAATAGTTCTCAAGTTATTAAAAATTAAATAAGTTACTAGAGATCCTTAGTCTCTGCAATTGATTCATAGTAGTCTAGAACTCATTAAATTCAAGTGAGTTTCAAAAGCTGTGCCCTCATAAGGTTCATTTGGTGCTAGAATCTAAATTATATATTTTAAATGTGTCAAACTTTCTGTATTTGGCTATGTAAGGGATGTCCATGTAGTTGCATCTGAAGTTTCGAATAACGCTTTCGATATAATGATTTGCTTAGTGCTCGTTCATGATGAGGTTATCATTCATTTTAGTGTAAGTGAGTCTCTCCCAAACCCATTAGACTTCCTTCTTGATGTCCTGATCGATATCCACTCTACAAATATATGTAAAGCAAGTCTCCTATATGAGAGGTTAGCTTATGGAATATTAAAGTGAAAACTTACTCTGCCACTTTGATCTGGAGTCTTTCAGGTATGTCTGTTTGTGCGATGAGTTTATCGTTTTTAGTCGCAAACTGGTCATCTATTTCGTCTCCATCGAACATCTCCTCGAGGTTTGCTTGCTACTGCTCAGTCTCAAATTTATAATCTTGCTCTCTGAGTTGCTGATTGCGTCTCATTTGCTGTTGGAGCACTTAAGGGTCCTAAAAGTTTTTTTCGTTATTATTCACTTTAAAATATCTAATAATTTAAATGAAAAAGATAATTAAATTTAAATATTATATTAAACTAGCATAATTCGAGGCAGATAAAGTGTGAATTTTGGGTTTAAATTATTAACATTCAATTATGCATTAAATTGTCAGCAATTTTAATCCTTGTAACTTCTTAATAAGAGATCTGCGGAGTGATTTACCTCGAACAGAAGTTATTGAACTTGGATAATTTGTTGGTTCAGAATTTGCAACATCGATTTCTCTTTGAAGACTTCTCCTATCATAATGGCAGTAGAACAAACTCATTTTATAATTCAATAAGCTATCTAACAAGAAGCATTTCGGACTACATAGCTCACAATTTAACGGCAACATTTTATAACTCTTTATATATTATTTTAACTTTATTACGATTTTCTTTTAAGTTTTAACTATAATAAGCTCTCTCTTGTTGTGCGGCAACATCAGAATAAGCGTCATAGTCCTATGCCCCTCTCTACCTAATTAAAAACTTAGGTTGAGGTATTAATCTACTCCTCATCTTGATCTTCATCGTCCGCCCTCCTGATTTTTCTCTCTCTTTGGACTACTCTTTGATAATTTTATCTACTGCTCTCTTTATTCATCAGGGTCGACATTTCTCTACAAGCGGCGCTTCTTTTTAACCTCGACTCCAATGTTTTCTTAGATAAGCTCTAGATCATCATCGGAGAGTTTGGGGTCTTCTCTGCGCCTGTGCCTGCGCTTCTTCTTTTTGCGGTACTCCTGATTATTTGCTTCAATCTCTTCCATAAGTTCATCCTCCACCTCTTCATCACACATAAGTTTAAATCTCTCTAATGTCAACAAATTAAGGAATGAATAGAAAATCAAGTTCCTCAGCATCTTCGTCATCATATTCATCATCCTCACTTTCATCATCGTCGTCATCATTGTCGCCCATGCTCCTGTCTCTAGACCCCGAAGACACACTTTTATATGCTAAAATTAAAGAAGTGAAGTTAGACAATTACACAGAGATCCCACAAAAACAAAGCTACTAATTAGATGTCTTACTTTGTGTGATCTCTACTCTTGCTGATGGAATAAACTTTTATATTGGCAGGTGCCTCATCATAACTTTCCTCTTCATTATCATCAATGAACTCCTCGTCTTTTCTTCTCTTTCCCAAATTGGATTTAAGATCTCCTCTGCTATAATTATACAATCTCTACCTAACCTTGGTTGAACATTTTATATCTTTGATCCATGTCGTACTGCTCTCTTCTAAAAATTGATTAATGGGACTAATTTTTAGTAATAATGAGAGATTTGTTGTCTCCGTCATCTCTTCTCACAGTTGTATTAATTTCATATAATCTAAGTCATTGTCTCTTCTTTGACCTCTAAAATATTCTATTGCTCAGAGTAGCCAGGATTGTAGCCAGATCTTCCGTGATTATATTCATTAAAAGATAGATTGAAAAATTCGAGTATTTATCTTGAAGGTAATCAATGGCCTTTTTGAAGTTGATATTCTAAAAATTTAAGTTGATGAGCAATTCTTCTAAATATCATCTTTGAGGCGTGATTCAATTTCTTATCAGTTGAAAATGCCGAATTAACCCAATCTTCTTTATCAACTTCAGCCTTATCTATATAGTTCTCATGACTCTCTATCTTTAATGGCTGTACGAAAGTCTAGAGTCTCGAATCAGTTTGCTATTATAGTTTAAAATCTGAATAATGGCATCTAGTCCATTATCAAGCTTACAGATAGCAATCTTGTCAGTGACCTTGGAAACAGTAGCAGTCACAATCACTCCTTTCTTGAAGGTCTTTGGAGATTCATCAATTAGCATGTAGAAGAGATCTTCGTTTTTAATCACTACAGCACTTGGCTTTTAATACTCTCTTGGGTCTTTGAAAGGGCATTAGAATTCCTCTAAGATTATCAATAAATTTAAATTAAAACTAAATATAGCATATTTCATTTTCTTATACCTCTGTTCATCTTCATCTCTATTATAGCTTTAAGTGAATTTTCTTGGAGGCATGAGATGCTGAAGATCAAGGTTATTAACTAGCTCTCCATATTTGTCAACTATCAACTAATTTATCAGTTATCGATCTGCTGAAGAATCACACCCATCACTGTGCATCTATTATTCACAGGAATTGATTGCTGCTCTCATTCACATCAAAAGGCCCAGTCATTAGAAGACTTATGAAGCATAAATAATTTGCTGACTGCTCGGAGGCTTGTCTCAACTCATCCTTGATTTCCCTCGTGATATCAGGCACCAAAATCCTCATGATAGCTTCTTCGAGAGATTGACTCATTAACTTAGAGTGGCTTTAATTTGTATCTTCTGAGATAAGTACCTTCTAAATAATTCATCAAGCTGTTCTGAAGCTTTTTGAGATCCTCCTCTTCATAATTGATATGAATATTTATGTAGCCACCCTTTTCGTTTGCAATATAAAGTCGATAATTTATGTAATAACTTGGATGGAAGGGATCAAGTTCCTTCTTTCCTTTCTCAGTGGGCTCAGTAGTAATTGTTCCCACGTGATAGAAGTGTCTCTTAGCCATGTTTCTCAAGTAAGGTTAGACTCTTTATATAAAGTAGATAATATTTTGGCAGCGTCGGCTACAATTTAGAGGGAGTTGAAGGAATCAGAGATGTAAGGATGCAAAATTTCTTGCAAATTATCTTGGATCAGCTAATTTAATAAATCAATCTGTTCTAGATCAAGTTCTCAATGAATTGTTGGGGATCTAGAAACAGTCTCCTTGCAACTGTTTCAACTATAAAGGCCTATTTGCTTTTAAGGGACCTTCTTTCCTTTTTCCTCAGGTAGCCTCTATAATTTATATACTTTACTTCACCGAACTCTTTTGTCAATCTTAGTGAATTATCACTATTCCAATAACATTAAGCTAGAATCTGCCATACTCAATGTCAAGGTTGAAAATTTGCCAAATATTCTCTTCGCTGAGTTCTTTCAGGTACTCAAACTTTCAAAACGCAAATTATTTTCGATCTTCACCTTTGCTTTTGCATAAAAAGATATTTCATGCTCTAATGACTGCTCAGCCTTTCTCTCTTATTCTCTGGTTAATTTACTCACTTACGAAAGATGCTTTTGATTTTCATAAATAAACACACTTTGATCCCTTCTCTTCTTCTAAAAGAAGTGAGTGTGGCTTTATTAATATATTTCTCCTCTGGCTCTGGCGTTGGATGCGCTCATAGTTACTGACTGTAGTAAGATTTACTTAAAATATTAATAACAATCAATAGTCTATTTATTTTAATCTGCAATTCGAGGTTAAAGCTTCTTGATTTTCTTTCACCCATTACAAAGATAGAAGGTGATTATAAAAATAAAAGAAATCCGTTTCAAAATTCATACCACTATGATGATTCTAGTAATTATAATATCAGTTCTTGAATATCTTGATTTTATACTTTTGGACGGCCTCATCAATAATCTTGTTCATTTTCTTTTTATCCTTTGCCATTTTAACTCTCATTTAAAATATTTCCTTGGTAGAGTGCTTATCACAGAATTCTCCTATTGTCATAAAACCCCCACCCACTCTTACCATTAAAATTCCATTCACAATCTATGCGTGGATCAACTTAGTGCCGAATAAGTACTTCTGCTTATCAATTCTTGTGAATGGCACTCTCACTATATACAATGTCGAAAATAATTTTTAATTAATCACTTTGTATTCTCTAGCGAAATCTTCGAGCATGTGATCAATTAGATCGTCATTGACCTCTGCCTTGTAAATGAATCTTTCTTTGGCATCAGGTTGTTACTGTTGTTCATCAAGGTTGGCAGTTTTCTACGTTCTGAGTGGGAACTTATTTAATTTCTGAGGTGATTTAACATTAGTTGGCTGTTTGAGCAAGGAAGTTAATTGCTTTGCTCTAGGTGTTTTATTGTCTGAGTCTGAAGTATTTTTTCTCATTCTTTTTGCCCCGAGTGAATTAAGATTGGAGGCGAAATCATTCATGTTTTACTTTGCTTCAGCTTGAGTTTCACTAAAATCTGGCAAGTTCATTTCCTGTAAAGTTTACAGGGCAGGAACGAAATCCTCATAGTCCATGTCATCATCAGCGCCAAAGTCTTCAGCATCAAATATATCAGTATCAAGCGCTGTATTTTTAGTCTCTAATTGAGGAAGGTATTCGATCTAATTTTCATTGGCTATGGGCTGAGATCTCTCCTAGGAATTTACTCTCGCTGACGTTTTTCTAATTTATTCATTCATATCTTTGGCAGTAGTGAATCTTGGCTCTCTCAAATTCATAAATTCAACAAAATTAATACCTAAATTAGAGTAATCAACGATCGACTTCATCAAGTCTGTCTTCAGAAGCTTGATAGCTGTTTCACGCTAAGTTTCATTCAGATGATTGAAATCAAGCAAGTTATCCAATATGAACTACATCTAAGCCTAATCCTTTACTTTGTAGTTTTGTATTCCTAGTGCTTGTGTCGCTCTAGTCCTTCTGAGAATCCTTTTTTCTAAGTCTATAATCATCTAGGTGTAAGTTTTGCGCTCCTGAATATGCTTGTTACTCGAATAAAGTTATGGAGTTTGAAAAACATACAAAATGGAAATTGAGACTTGAGGGGGATCTCCTCTTAAGTGAGCGCTAAGTTTTCTCCAGTGGTATCATCTAGTGAAACCAATTACTGATTATTGCTACTGTTGTTGTGATTAGCAGATTGATCAAGATCATGATTGCTCAAATAGTTTTCGAACGCCATCTATGAATCTTCTTGAGGTTAATTTTCATTCCTAGTTTCCTTGTACTTAGTATAGTCACCGCCTTTTTAGTCTGGCGATTGTAATGATTGATTCTGTAGAGTACTATTTTTATGCTCATGGCTCTGGTCAATAGTCTAGTTTTGTAGTTTCTATCTGGATCTTTCAATACTCTCAGACTAGAAACTTGAAGATGATATGCTAATCTTTTGAACAGTTTGAGATTGTAACCTACTACTCTCTTAGAGATTTTTGGATTATTCAGTTTGCATGTATTTTTAATGCAAGTTCTAGTCCGAAAACTATTGCTTATTGTCTGTAGGAGTTTTAGGAGAGAGAATCATTCCCTAGCTTTAGGAAAGATAGTCATCTACGTTGTCAGTATCGATATAGTCAGTCTTGAGAGGGGCTAGCTATTACTAGACTTCTTTCAGTGTTGATTTCCTCGGCTTTTCAGATTCCTCAACTGGTCTCTTGCTGTGCTTGGAGGAATTTTTGGCAGTTTTTGACTTTCTTGAATCACTCCTCTTCGAAGAATTGTCTTCAAAGTGTTCCATCTACCCACCAGCGATGAGCTTATCTGCTCCACTCATAGATTTCTTGACAATCGATCTTTTCTAAACACGGATTACATAATTTGAGAGAGGGGATTCAATAGAAAAGAGATTACCTTGGTTGTAGCAGTGATATCAGTTCTAGTGTTCACTTTCACGCAACAATTCCCCATTTCAATCTATCTTTTAAAGCTTAATATCCAGATATAATTTTTAATCAAAATTATAACATTTATCTCTACGGATCAACAACAAAACATCAACAGGATTTTAATTTACTCTTGTTACTTAAAAGATTTTATAAAGATTACAGAAGCTCAACACTTCTTATAAGTTTCTTTGTCATATACTATAGTTATTCAGGTCATCATTGGGAGAAAAGAGTATTCTCAGTCCTCGCCGACTCCTTCATATCAGAGAGATCTTAAGTAGTGGAATCTCTCTATGATAGTTAAGAGGGAATAGATGCGTCTCTCTGTTTATTCTTGAGCATCTAGTTAAAAACTAGAAGTTTAATGCTCTTACTGACTTAGTTAAGCACTGCCTGCTCTGCTCCATACTTATTCAGAAGATCGATCAGCACTTGATGATAACTCTTCTATCCATCTACCATCAGTCTCTTAATTTTTTCCATCTCAACTTCTTTGTGCTTTATCATATAATCTTCAAGCTTTTCAAAGCCTCCACCAACTCTCACCATGCAGCTGCTGTTCTTAAGAACAATCATTTTCTGCTCTGTGCCAATTAAATACCTTCCATTCGCTAATCTTATCACAGGAATAGAGTCCAAGTCCAAATGCAAAAGATTTATGGCTCTCCCTATCGCCTCGTCTACCTAATCTCCTTTCACAGACTGATATTGAGATTATTTTCTAGTCAAGGCAGGGATTAATGGAGTACCACCTTTAGAGTCTGAGATTCCACCTTAATTTGCGGCAGTTATTCGCTCTATCTCTTAGAATTAGTTCTCCTAGTCGTTCTCATCTTGATAGTCTTGTGGGTCGAAGTCATAATCAAGAAGCAATCTGTTTTCTCTGTTTGCTCTTGCTTCTCTCTTTTGCTTTGTGATTTCGTCACCAATGATTGCAGTCTCAGTCCCTTAAGCTGCACAGCAAATTGCTCCCATTTATAATGATTTAAGATATAAAAGTGATTTCACAAACTCCTAACTTCAAGTTTTGACTCTCGCAGGCTAAATATAGAGGTGCAATTTATATCTTATTTAAATTCCAAATCATGGCTTAAGTTAAACAGCCGACGACACTTCCCCAAGTAAATTCCAAATCAAAATATTTAAGATACTCATAAACTTCTAGGGCTAAAATTCTAGCAATGGAGAAATCTCCTTTACAATCCTAGAGCAAGTGATAGTGTTTGCAATATCTCCACTCAACCTATTTATAGCAGTCATAGTTCTCTACTAGTAGATCTATTTTTTATTTGATCAAAAACAGAAGAGTTACAATGTATAAATGCTTCGGATTCTAATTTAGCCTATAGGAAAAATTATAGATACTTCTTCCACTTGATCTTGATATTCTTACTGATAAGCACTTTAACTGAGGTGCTGGATGTAGCAATCATGAGATCAAATATCGAGTAAGGTTCTATCTCTATATCACAACATACATATTTTCAAAGATATTTTCTCTATGGTGATCTCTAAATTATGTATAGAAAATTCTACCAGTACAAGTTCCTTGACTAAAAAGAAGAATCAGGTATGATACAAGAGGACGAGCTTTGTCAAGCAACGGGGGCTATCAATATAATTTCAGAGATTATGGCCTTCTCCTATTTAGTTTGGTTTTCTTATATTGTGAAACGCATGGTTTCCAGTCCTACAAGCAATTTCCACAGCTTATAGAGAATCACTCACATAGTTACTATACTGTCCGCTATCTTATTCACTATCGCAATTGGTGTGATTTTCGGATTCGGAATCTCAGTAAGCATTAGGTATTTAATAGGTTTATTAGTCCACTCTCACGTGCGGCATCTCCCTTCGAAAATACTCAGACTATGCTGACATCATCAGATGTTGGCCTATATTCTTGTTACCCATTTGCATTTACCATTTCTTCTTCCTGCAAAAGGAAGTTCCCTCACTTATTTAAATTAAAATTCAAAATACTTATTAGATCTAGCGTAAGATTTAGATAGCATGTATATCTTGTTTGTTTGTAGGTTAAGTACTTCATCTTCCAGTACTCAGTTTATGTTATTTTCTTTGCTGCTTATGTGCTAACTCGAACTGCTCTGATAATAGTTTTTATCGTATACCCTGATGACACCTATGATAATTTGTCCAAGAGCACAGGCTATATTGATCTGAGAGCTGTAAGTTAAAAAGGTATGATATCAAACCATTTTTTAGACAGTAGTGTTGTTGAAGTAACTCTAAGTTAGCTGTCTGATAATAATGACAGCGCTCTCAACAGATTAGATTAAGAAACTTCGTAAGTGCTTCCGAAGAACCAGAACTAGAAACCAAGATGTAAGCTTCTACTAACTTATCTCTCTTAATGTCTAACTAATTTCAAGATTTAAAAGGATCTACTCAAAAATGATCAAGGGGAGGATAGTGGCTTCGAAAGCGAAGAATTCTCAGACTTCTCCAATATATTATATTTAAACAGTGATGGAAAGATGTCAGAGAGAAAGTAAACAAGGACTAGTTCAAAGAAGATCAACCATAAAATCACGGATAGGGACTTAAAGCCAACTATAGCCCAATTGCGCTGCAGAAGCAATCAACTTTAGTCCTAAAGACGAGTTTTCATCTCATCAACTACATTTTGATGGGAATGTGCCAAGTATTCAAAAATATACATGAATAGTCTCAATTAAAAGAAGAGGATTAGCTAGAGAACTTAATGTTGAGAGTAAAGCAAGCCAAGAATGAAATTTATTTTTTAAATCACAACTCATAAGATAGACACTTAGCAGTTCATGAAAAAGTTTTCAAACTTATGCATCTACGATATCAGTTCAAATGCATCCTAAATGGAAATCATTGAGTATGCTCCTGAGCTTTTCAAGGCTCTGCGCCAAAAACACGGTATCTCTGAGGACCTTCTTTTCAAATCATTCGCTCCCATTTACAACATCTAAGCTATTCATAATTTCTTCACAGGTAGTGGGAAATCAGACAGCTTCTTTTTCTTTTCTGATAACAAGACATTTGTGTTAAAGACATTAAAAGATAGTGAGAAGAATTTACTTCTCGAAAAAGGAGTGCTTGAAAGTTATTTCGATCATATGATGAGTAATGAGGGCTCTTTATTGTCTAGATTTTTTGGAGTGTATACAATCAGAGTGAAGAATATGCAAGATATAACTTGCTTCATCATGGATAACTTACTAGGATAGGACTTCATCTATATTTAAAGAATTTATGATCTTAAAGGCAGCAAAAAAGGAAGGATAGTCAACTTATCAGAAGAAGAGTAAAACACATAGAGTGGTCTCAAAGTGCTCAAAGACTTAAACTTACTTCAAATTGGAGAGAAAATAGATTGCCAAAAAGCTCTTAAGGAAAAGCTTTTTGAAGCCATAGAAAAAGATATGGCCTTCCTGAGAAGAAACAAACTTATGGATTATAGTCTACTGCTAGTAAAGATTAAAAACCAAAAAGAGAATCAGAATCCACTCAAAAGAATGCCTGCACTTATCTATGTCAAGCAAAAGAATGGATAAAATTAGTTGCAAATGAAGTAGATAGACGATACTAGGATTCTCAAGAAAGCTACCATGATCCAAAAGAAGTCAGTGACGCCTTCAAACATTGAATCTCATTCTGTAGTCAGCTTGAGAAAGACTCAGAACGAAATGACTTATCAGGCACCATTTTTGTAAAAAGGTTATCAAAGCTAGAATGCAGTCAGCCAGTCTATTAAAATAGAGGATGAGAGTGAAGAGCAAAAGGAATCTTAAAGGACAAAAGAAATAAGTGACGATCAGTATAACGATGATAACTTTTTACTGTATTCTTCACCAATTCGAGAACCTATCAGGCAGGAGAGTAATGGCGCCTATTTAGATTTAGAGACTGGCATCCAGCCTGGTCAAGCTTTTCATACTAAGATAAAGAGTGAGATGAAGGTGAAGTTTGGACCACAGACAAACAATACTTCCATGAATAACTTAAACTAAATGAATAGCAACTTGGCGACTGAAAACAAAAGCAACCCCTCTTTAAATAAAATCAAGAGCATGCAGAGCTTTATAAACAATATTGAAAACAATAACTCGTAGTTCATCATGGAGAGCTTGCAATCTTACCTCTTCTAGACTTGCTTTAATGATAGGAATAATTAAGAAGGGAATATTTTGGATTCTAAAGATGGAAACTTTAGATATAAGTTAGGAATAATTGACTTCTTGACTGAGTATAACGCGGCAAAGAAGATTGAAAGGGCATTTAATGATGTTGTTTACTGGAAAGAGAAGCAAGAAGTTTCTTGCCAGGACCCTGACACATACTCTCAAAGATTCTTGGAGTTTATGAGAGCTAACCTTTGAAACTTATGTTTCTTATTCCGAAGTATAGAATAAGCCGAATTTATATTTTACTAACTGATTACAATATTTGGTTATGAAGAGATGGATGGTTAAGTTTAGGAGGCTAATAAATCAGGGAACTCAAAGAGGTAAGATCTGAGTTAGTAAATACTTGAGGGCGATGAATTAACTATTTATTATAACTCATCTTCCTTTGGAAAATTACTTAGGATTAAATTTTATATTCTTGAGTATGATGTTATGAATTTTATTTTATCAATTTCATTTTTACTCACAAAATTAATTAAACTCTGTTGATCAATATCTATCCTAAAAAATTAAGATTGAATCCATTTAATTAAATTTGATCTTTGAATTAAGTCTGTGAGTATTAATTAATATAAAAGAAGATATATCAAATATGAGAACCATTGTAGTTGAAGAGTGGGTTCACATTCCCGACAATGGTACGCCCATGGTTCCTTTGTTCATGCCAATTTAGTTACCTTGACTGTGAAGACCAGAAGAGTGAAGGTTAAGGGCCCCAAGGGCGAGATCAACAAAGACTTCAGACACATGCCCGTTGAGCTCCAACTCGTGAAGCAATAAACTAAGAATAGAAAGGGTCTCTACCTCAACATCAAGATGTGGTTCGGAGGCTCCAAGCAGTCTTGCTCCGTCGCCACCCTCAAGTCACTCATCCGCAACATGATCAGTGGTGTTACCGAGGTAAGAACTCTTCACATGGCTCTCATATTCCCGCTAGATGGTCAAAAGATCGTCAACTTTCTCTGCTTTTCCCAGCCACTTTTCTTTAATATTTATAATTAATAATGATGAATATAGGGTTACAGATATAAGATGAGACTAGTCCACGCTCATTTCCCCATCAACGTCGTCATTCCCAAGGATGGTGCTTCCGTTGAGGTCAAGAACTTCCTCGGTGGAAAGCAGGCCAAGAAGATCCAAATGCTTCCAGGCTGCACCGTCAAGCTCAACCCCGATCTTAAGGATGAGCTCATCTTCGAAGGTATCGACAACCAGAACGTCTCCCTTGTCTGCGCCCAAGTCTCCCAGGTCTGCAAGATCGGAGATAAGGATAACAGAAAGTTCCTCGACGGTATCTACGTCTCTGAGAGAGGCAAGCAGTGAGCACCCACAGCCACCTGCAGCTCAATGCTGCGCAACACAATCTCATATCTCCTGGTTATTGTGGAGGTCAACTCTCCCACTAGATATCGCAAGTTACTTCACGATAATCATTTCTCCAAACTCCTCCTATTTTATCTCCATTTTCTTTTATTTCTCGCCCATTATTATACTCGACAAATGTTGAATTTAAATGCCCAAAAACTCTAATGAACTCTTAAATACATTTATTATTGACCAAATGTTATATTTACACAGTCAAACTCTATTGGTTGCAGTTGCATTTATCTTGTGGTGCCTGACTTTGTTATAGCTTTAATTATCATTCTCAACAAGCTTCCGAGAGTCCTCATTTGCAGGTTCATCATCCTCATTCTCATCATCTACTGGCTCTTCATTTATGCTCTGCCTCCCAGGTACTTGCTCTAGCGACTTAATTGCGTTCTTTAGAGTACTAATTTGCTATAGTTTGCTTTCCAAGGCTTTGCCGCTTTTCAAATAACCTCTCAGTATATCGTCAATGCTCTCACTACCTGTATACATATTTCTATTCTGATTGCCTGAGTAAAATTAAATAAAATGAGTTAAGATGAACACTAGACAAAGCGTCCTCGAGCTCATCAGTGCAACCATATTTGAACTTTTGTTCCTAGTCTCCAGAAGAAACATCCTGCAGTCCTAAGAAATTATCTGGTCTGCCATCCCCTCTCACGAACTCTATTTTCCCTTCCTCTTCTTCAAGTTTCAAAGACTCTCCCCTTCTAGATTTTTCATTCTCTGGTCCTGCATTCCTCGGATTTTAGGAGCTTATCTTCTATTTTCTGCTCCCATTTAAGGCATCTTAATCGTTTGCGTTATTATTAACAGTATCAATAACCTCCTCATTTTGATTTTTCTCATCATATTTCACAAACCGAGGAGAGTTAAAGCATATTCTCAAAGCTAAAGCAGTTACAAAGATAACTATTAGGAAAAAGCCAAGAATTGCATAGCCAGCATAGTGGATAGGCAGGTAAAATTCTATCAGGTTATCTGACTATTTAGAGTAGATGTCTATATAAGAACTGTCATCTGCTCTTTTCAAAATTTTGTTGAACACTATATTCCTTTAGTTTAGCAGTTGCAAATTCTAAACTACTTGCTAATAAGTTGATAATTGAAAGAAGACCAGTCCTTTAGTCTCTTACTCGGAGAAAATCTAGATCGAATAATCATTTAAATCAATATTTTGGTGATCATAGCTAAAAGAGAATGCTTTTGTAAGGACTATATCATAATCGGTGTTGTCTAAGCAACTAGCTAAATCAGCTTTTATTTAAACCTGTTCTTGTCTAATAAAGTAATTTCTCGATAGTAATCCCTCCACTCTGGAATCAAGGCAGATCTTAGTATGGTCTTTCTAACTTTCATAGCCAAGTGAGCTGAGGTTGCTAGATTTTGAATTGAGAGTAGCAACTTTCAAAACGTCAAAAGATACTAGCATTATCAGATAAACAAAGCAGAAAAAAGTAGTCGCTTACCAAAATAAACCCAAAATTGGAAGTTTATCAGTCATTTTAAAATCTGTGAGTGATAGAAAAACTGAAGAAAATCTTTTTAAGAAAGCTGAGTATGACTTCGATTGTTCTTAATTTTTCTCTTAAATAAGAGTATTCTTAAAGTATTTCGCGGGAATAAAAAGTGAGATCATAGTTAGAAGTGCGATGATTGGTAAGTAGATACCGAATAACCATTGGATTGAATTAATAATGATGACACTTTGAATTTACTTGTAAATTTTGGGTCTTATTCCTATCACCGGCTCAGATAAAGCCTGAAGGTAGAATATTCTAGAGCCGTCATTCGTAGTTAGTGTTTGATTGTCTACTATTGCAGTGCATTAGTTTTGCTATAGGCATTTTTGGACGCCCTTGTAATCTTAGAATTTGAGAAGGTTGATTTGCGTAAAGGGAACAGCAGTGACATTCAAAGATTGTTTTGGCATTTGAATATAATCATTAATGTATTGTTAGATGAATGCGTTAGTGAAGTTGTTTTCTGGGATATCTATTATCCCCAAAGTAAAGTTGGTTTAAGCTCTAGCTATCCAGTAGAAAGTGAAAGAGTATAAAGAGAGAAAAGTTTTAAAAGTTAAGTTAATAATGCTTTTCATATTTTGATTGCGTTTATAAATTCTTTTATTCAAAAAATATCATCTTCATCATAATATCACTTTCCTACTATCGCCTATGGCTATTATCACATTTATGGAGAATAGCTTTACGACTAGGAGCACATCGCAGCTTCAGTAGCTTTAATCGGAGCAAATTATATAAATGTTCTCTTGTTTCTGCTTAACTTTTGGTCTGTGAATGCGAATGTGATTATTTAATACTCTTCCCTAAAGAATACTCAAATAGCAAATTGCACTCATGTAAAAGTTAAACTCGTAAACAATAAATCGCATACTATCAAGAGAAGCATAGTCCCAATCATTCATAACTCTATTCAAACCGCAGCAGAAATTTATATTCGTTTTTGAAGGCACAGTAGTCATGCAAAGCAAAATATAGATTAAATGAGATAGAAGCCATCTGAAATCAGAGTTCATAGATTCGGAAAGTGGAAAATTTTAAATGATGAGCTTTATCCTGGTGATATTGTTCTCATGAAAAAGAATAAGGAGGATAAGAAATCTCTTGTCCCATGCGATCTATTGGTCTTATCCGGCTCCGCAGTAGTGAACGAATCAATTCTTACAGGAGAGAGCTAGCCTCTAGTTAAAGAAAGCATTGCTTAGCTTGACGAAGGTGAGGAAACTCTGGACATCAAAGTCTTATAAAGTTCATATTTTGAATGGAGGCACTGAAATTCTCTAGTATATCCCTAACGAAAACCTGAATGAGCTTAGTTATTGTCTTTTTTCTTCATAATATCTTTTGATTCTTTTATGCTTCGCTCTTGTTGCAAGTAATTACGTTTTAACTGAAGGCTTGAAAGATCCTACCAGAAGCTGTAAATTTATTGAGATGTGTGCTAATTATTACAAATGTTGTGCCTCCTGAACTTCCCATGCAACTCTCAATGGCTGTAAATTATTCGATATTAGTTTTCAAGAAAGCTATATTCTGCACAGAGCCTTTTAGAATTCCATTTGCAGGCAAGATTGACATTTGCTGTTTCGACAAAACAGGAACCCTCACCTAAAATGACTTGATCATAGCTATGAAATCTGAGTGATGCTCATCTGTAAGATAGAAATGCTCTGATATGTAATTAATGCGGATAATGTACTTGTTGGTGATCCTATTGAGAAATAGATTTAAGTAGAATTTAGAGCCAGAGATTGTAAGATAATTCTTGAAAGAAGTTCCTCAGAATTATGACCAAGGATTCTTAAAGTATGTTAAGAACGGTGCAAGAGTTTTAGCTCTGGCATATAAAAATCTTCCCAAACAATCTTCAGATTAATACTTGCATGTCAAAATATTAATAAATACAATGCCTAGTATTTTGCGGATTTCTAATTTCTGACTGTCCTCTGAAGCCTTATAATTATGTGAATATATTTAATTTATTAAGTTTGAAAAGGATTCTATCTAGTGGACTAAAAATTTGAAGCATCAACAACTAAAGTCGAAGAAGTGGCGAAGCTCTCATAGGACTACATGCTTTGCATAAATGGAGATATTCTAGAGCAGATTTCAACCTTGCCTTTAGCAGTTTTTAGCAATCTAAACAAAGAAGGTTATATTACAATGATAGGAAAAAATATTGAGATCAAATGTAGGACTGGCTATCATAATAAAACTCTCAAAAGAAGATAAGAAAAAGAGGAAAACTATGTCAATGTTTTTGAAACCCTAAGATCTTGAAGGACTTACTCAAGAGTAAAAAATGGAAAAGCAAAAGAAGCATAAATCAAATCCAAGATAGTGGTCATATTTTAAGATTATAAATAGTTTATGGAGGAATATATGAAGACTATGCAAAACTAAATATATATGACTCTGGAATGCCAGAATTAGGAGATGCTTGTATTGCTGCACCATTCACCTTTAAA
The DNA here is from genome assembly GCA_027382625.1 of Tetmemena sp. SeJ-2015. NCBI lineage: Eukaryota > Ciliophora > Spirotrichea > Sporadotrichida > Oxytrichidae > Tetmemena > Tetmemena sp. SeJ-2015. The sequence continues at coordinate 37,519 of JAJKFJ010021242.1, forward strand.
TTCTCATCTTTACTAAGTGCTAAAAAGCTCACAATTTTTATTTTTTGAAGAACTTTTTAGATGTACAAGATTCTATCATTGAACTCTCTAGTATCTGCAAATTTCGAATAAGAGTTAAAATGGGAGACTCTTAAGCTACTTGCATGGGTATAGGTATAAGTATTCTCTATCATGAAAATGAAGAGACTAGAGAAGGAGAGACCTCCCTCATCAATATTCCATTGGTATACATTTAGAGCCTCATATTGACAGAGTTGGGGACTAATCTTTGGTTCCCGATGGAGATTTCTAACCAAATGTCAAAAACAGCGTGCTTTTATGGATTTTCAACAAAAAAAAGTGAAGAGAGTATCTTGAGCTTGTTCCTTTCCATATAATTAGGGAGCATTATAAGATATGCGATTACGAAAATAATTGATAAATAATGGCAGAATCATTTCAGAGTGGCTAGTACAAAACACTTTCCTTCAAGCTTCTCAAAAAGAAACCAAATTTCTTAAGGCTTGACATACTTGGCGTTCCTACTATCGGCAATTATTATAGATCAGAGCAATTACCTTGATATGTCTCTTGTTTAAAATTAGCAGAAGAAAAGGTCAGTAAGACCTATTAAATAGAAGTGGCCAAGAAGAAATTGCTATATAGCAACGATAAAAAAGCTTTCTAGTACATTCCATTCCCTATAAAGGAAAGCATATCTTTCTATCAAAATGCAGAGGGCATAGTTCAATAAGAAGAAGAAAGGAAAGCTGCTTTAGTATGGGGATAAAACAAGATCAGTATTCCTATTCCTTAGTTCTTTGACGTGTACTAAGAACATCTAGTTGCTCCTTTCTTTGTTTTCCAATTGTTTTGCAGTGCACTATGGTTGCTAGATGAGTATTGGTACTACAGTCTGTTTACACTAATGATGCTATTCGTTTTTGATTTCTTACTAGCATGCAAAGATTGTAGAATTTGAAAAGGCTGAGAGGAATGAGATAGGGCTTATTAAAGTGGCAGAAGATTATGAGTGATGAGCTCAATTTTTCTTCAAAGGCATTCACAAAGTTCAAGTTTGTAAATTAAGCTTAGTCATTTAGAGAAACCACCCGTAGAAGGTATTGTATGTTATGTTCTCAAAAACGGTTTCGAAACAAAGCAAGGAAAACTCATGAGGACAATTTTGTTTTCCACTGATAGAGTTACAGTTGAAAGTAAGGAGACTTACTTTTATCTTTTGAGAAATTAAATGACTGATAAACAGAAGCAGACAAAAGCTGCTATTGAGATGAAGGGAATTTAAGATTTTATTCGATCATTTAGCTGATCAAGAAATAAATAAGCTTGATCATTAAAGGTGTAACTGGATTTAACTTGAGTAATGTTGATGAAAAGTTGATAACTCTGAGTTAGCATTAGTTTACAGCTCTGTTAGTCCTCGGAGGGTGCCACACTCTAGCTATGGCAGATATTATTATTGAGAAATAGGCTTTCGAGGGAATTCAGTGGAAGCATGATGGAAAGAAAACTTCATATCCTACAAGCGGCAATGGCCCTAAAATATCACTAATCAAAAGATACCTTTTCGAATCTTCTCTCAAAAGAATGTCAGTAATTTCTCTTATTGAAGATCCCAAGTCTATCTAATCAACTGAGTACAAGGTTTTAACTAAGGGAGCTCCAGAGATATAAAAAAATAAAGATATGCTCCTAATCAAAAGAGAAGAAGCTGAAAAAGACCTTGTATTTTTGAATAATATGCTAAGCCTGATACAAAGAGAGTAATAGCAGAACTCAAGAGTTCAAGTCATGAAGTCAAAATGATTACTGGAGATAATTAACTTACTGCTGCTTTTATTGGTAAAGAACTTGGATTTGGGAATACCTCTGAGTCTCTCTTTGCCTCTAAGTTTGAATATATTTTATTTTGACTAACATTGATGACAAGCTAGTAGCATCAAGTTTTAAAATGTATCATACTTGCCAATAATTGCTTAGATAATCAGACATACACAAATCTTCTCAAGAACATCACCTAATCAAAAAGACTTCATAGTTAGCAATATAAAAACTCTCTGTTTATCAATGATGTGCGGAGATGGAACAAATGATGTTGGATCATTGAAGAGATCAACAAATTCAATAAGCTATCGTAAACAATAGAGACCCCTCAAAAGAATGTAGATAAAACTAAATGGGAGGACCTGACTCTGGAAAATAATAATTCAAGCTCATCTAGCAAGGAAGATCTACTCTTTCTACAACTTTTTAATGCAATCATCTGCCTATACTATGAGTGCTCTGTACTTAGACGGAGTTAATGAAATATTCTCTTCCTGATGATTTCTTTCTCTCAGCCACTGAAGAGAATCGATAATTATTCCATTGGAGTCTAGTGATTTCTGTTCTACTTTAATTTGCAGTTCACCTTTCAGTTCTCGTTTATTTGGTGAATCTATGTGAGCCTGATATATAATATATCACTGACCTGTGCTCTTCCTTTATCAATGGTGGCTGCAATGCACTGTAATCTTTGTTAATTATAGTGGAAGACCTTTCATGCAAGACTTACAAGAGAACAAAAAGCTTTTCAGATACATCATAATTATGTTTTTAGTTGCACTAGCAGGTATTCTTGACTGGTCGGATGTAGTTAGAGAGTATCTTGAATTAATTATCCTTTCCCTAATGAAGAATTTCAAATGACTGTCATTGCTCTGTTGTGTGCCGATTTTGGAATTTGCTATTTCATTGAGAGGAATATAAAAGCAGCATATCTCAGAACTTTCAAATGAAAGCAAAGACAAACAACTACTAGCTAATTCAAATTGATTTTATAATTTTTAAAAGATATCTTGATCAATAAGCAAACTCAATACTAAAAAGAGACATTCAAATGAAATTTAAAGATAAAAATTGGGTGGAAAATGATGTCACAGCTATCTCGAATTAACTTATATGTGTTCTTGAAAATTGTTTATTCTATTTGCATTGAATCCATGAGCTTAAGTGAAATCATACTTCATTGAAGCCTGCTGATTCTTAGGAGAATGTTTTTAAGACTGTGATTCCCTTTTTTTAAGCACAGGCAAATGTATCCTGCTATCTATACTGATATCTTAATATTGCTGCTGTTGCTGTTGTTAGTTAAGTTAATTGTTTTAGGTTTATATTTAAGGATAGTTAATATTTTTACTCTAGCCAACTGACTTATTTAGGCCTCCTTGGCTTCCATTTTATGCAAGATTGGTCTGATTTTTTATTTTAAGATTCTTAACATAACCTGCTGCGGTTGAATTTATTGTGAGCTTTTCATGTGCTACCTTTACAGGAGAGTTAGCGTTAGCATAGCTCGTAAATAGTTTGCTTGCAGTTATATTTGGAGTTATATTTGGTGAGACTCCCACAGATCTATTTTAAGCACCCTACCCCAAACCTTAAATCGAAGATTACTGTTTCTATAAAATACTTTGCACTTTATTCTGTAAACTACCTTGTTTTCCTAATATATTCCCCTAATATGTAATAAACTAGCTCTACTTAGGAGAAATTTGAGCTGATTAAGCTTAGGTTTAAGAATTTGTTTAGAAGGCAGTATTTGGTTGGTTGTCTTAACTTTGCCTCAAAACTTCAATTAATTTTTATTTCTAAGACTGGTCTTGTCTCTTTGGCTTAATTTATAAATTGGGTTGAGAGGAATTAGCCGATGATAGTTCCAGGATAGATTCCTTTTTAAGCATGATTTTACTCTGTCTAAATTTCTAAGGCTAGTTGTAGCTTATATTTTGTGAAGAAGTGCCAGCAAGCGAGCCTTGACCGCTGAACTGATAATCCTAGACAACTATCTTATCTACTGGAACAATGAACTTTTTATTCTGCTAAAGTTAATTATAGTCAGGGCGGCTTTAAAGATATTTTTTTTATTAATTAAAATCCCACTTTAAATTAATTTAATATTTAAACGTTAAGTAAAAGCTTTACACAAGAAGGACATTATTTATAGGGACTTGAAACCAGATAACTCAACTGTCACTGATTTGCTTCCTATTTATTTTACTTTCTACTATCTTCTATTTTCCATTAAATTCCGACCTATACCTTTTTACATATCTTAGGGAAATTACTATCTTTGCTTTGTGGGGTTATTACCCTTACTTCCCATATTTATTGATTCCAAAGGCTGAGATAATCCTTCAAAAGAGTTTGAAGAAAGGTATTTATGATTCAAATTATTAGAAGTATAGGAGCCTTTTACTCCCTCGTTTACTCTATTAGATAGGGGAGAAAAGATATCCCCTATTTCTCTAATTTTTTTAAGGTCAGATTGCTCTCTAATATCATTATATTATATATGCTAGATATGGAATACTTGTTTTTAGGGAGCATTTGAATTCGCTTATCTGGCTCTTTAATGATCGAACGTATTGAGAATCTAAGTCTTAGATTCCTCTATCTAATCTATGACCTTTTTAAGTTTCTGTAGTCTACTGTCATTTTGCGGTTTCCTCATAGATTGAGATTGCATGGAAAAAGAAGTATTTTAGTCGTCTTGAGTGCTTTTCCTTTCAACATTCGAATCTAAGGCTCATGGGAATGTGTAATTTTTGTTCATATGTGACTGGCTGAATCTGTTCTCAATGATTATCTTGTGTTTGTAGAGCTCCTACTCTATAATCGGATTTATTCGGGTCCAAGTAGTCTTAAACCTGTCATCATCTTTAGGATAAATACTTGCCCCTTCTTTTTCGAGTTATTCAATTATGCAACTGTTGGAAGAAGAAATTGTAACACTTCGATCGTATTTGTGTAGAGTATGGTTGTTCAGCTTCGACTCAACTGATTGCTTAAGACCTGAAATAACTTATCTGTTTTAAGACGGAAGGTAGTTAAGAATCTCCATTTATCATGGAGAAACTTTTTGAGAAACATCTCTCTAGGGCTTGCTAAGGATTCTAGTAAGCCTACTCTTTATTTCTTGCTTTTAACTCAACTAAGATTTTTTATTGATAATAGCTTGAGATTAGTTTTGTATTGCAAAGGATTATGGGTGAACGAAGGCAGACATTTGAACTGAGTTTATGGTAATTTAGTTTCCGATCTAAGGATGCTTAAAAAAAGAGAGAAATATCAAGAAGCTGGTAGGCAAAGTTTTTATTGAGAGGATAAAAAGGTGAATCCTATTTTTGTATTACATTCGAATTTGATTTTTTGTGCCTGGGCATCCCCTCCAAGATAGATGGATTATTAGTACGATTATATTATCCGTTGGCATTTTAATTGTGGCCTTCTTGTTGGATATTAACTTGAGACGCATTTTGAGGATGAAGGTTTTGATTGGTGGAAGTCTTTTCAATCATTTTGAGTTGGGATGAAATAAATAAAATATTTCTTCCTCTTCTTTGGCTTCCCCCTTCAGTCTATTGCTACTCTATTCTATATGATTGTGAGAATTATGAATGATTTGATTACCTGTTTCTATTCTGATTTGGCTATGAAGAATCGTTTGTATTTGAGAATGAGTTGCTGAAGACCTGAGATTAAGTGATGTTAGTTTTGCTTGTTTGCAGATTAACAGGAGTTTTGTGAGCAGGAATGTTGCTATAACTCATCACAGACATTCTTAATATAATTTATCAAGATAATTTCATGCATCCTTTTCTCCCAAGATATTAAACTGTCAGAAAATCAAGCAAAGAATTCTTGGATAAGATCAGAAATAATTAACTACCAAATTTTGAATACCATAGAGAAGAACAAGAAAGCAAGCTCATAAAGTAATAATTACCTTAATTTATTGAGGAGAGTCAGAAAGTTAATTTCAATAATATTAATAACAGATGAAAGGCTTAATCCTTAAAACTATGGTAGCATTAGCTACATTGTTATGTTACATTAACCTAGCCTCTGCATATAACAAAGATCTAAACTAAGCACTCTAAAGACTAGACAAAGATCTATAAGAAAGCAATTAAATGCCTTTTTTATAAGCAACTAACACTTCCACAAACACAACCACAAATATAACTAAAGTAAACACAACTTAATGGTATCAGTACAACAAGACTTGCATGGGCTGCACTATCAATGGCTATAAGTTTTGTGTCACAGCTTCCATTTGTATTAGAACAAACGAATCTTGCCCTTCAAATAGCTTGAGTTTTTACAATAGAACAACTGGATGCCCAGTTTCAGGCTTCTGTAATATTGGGCTAAATGGAATGATATTTGTAATTGATGATACAAAGACAAAACTAACTTCATAGAACAGATAAGAACTCTAATCAATCTCTAAATTTGATCCTGTCTTTGATACTTTGGAAAAAGTTTTCAATGAGCAGACGATATTTGGAATTAAAATTTCAGATATAAAAAACTATTACTACTCTCTCAAAGGTGGTTCAAAATAACTGATGAATTAAGAAACTCTAAATAGAGAGGATTTGCAAAAAACTCTGGAATTGAGTTAAGAAAGCTAGCCACCACACTTCTTTTTAGAGTAAACATCGAATAATAACTAAAATATATCCTACTACACTTCAGGACTAGCACCAACGGCAGCCTCTGTACCTCTAAAATTATGCGCTTAATTTACATTCAAATTTGAATTATAACAGTCCCTGCAAACCGTCCATGCTTAATCGGATTTGTAAATTACTAAGCATAATCACTTGCTCTGAGCTTTAATAACTCTAACGTATCTGCTTACACTTATGCTATCAGCTATCCTAAGACCTCTACATTTTCTAACTTAACAGCTAAGTCAATCCTAAGCGTAAATTCATCAGTAGATTTAATGTACGTCTATATTGGATCTATCAATATTTATTAAGTAAGAAACTTTTCAAAAATTAATTTAAAGCATTTAATATGCTCAGAAATAATCATATTTAAAATTCAAATTTAATATTTTTAATGAAAATCATAGTAATTATATTTTGATAATAACTAAAGCGCAAATACGACATTTGGTTGGGGCAGAAAAGCAACTTATAACCCGTATCCAGCAACTCCAGCAAGTGGAGGTTCTTTCTCTCATCTAATAAATTATAGCATGTTCTCTTTACTAGCCTTTGGTGCTTCACTTATCATAATAGCTTGAAGTGACTAATTTTATTTCAAGATATATTATTACTTGTTTCTTAACGCTAATTTTTAAGAAGGAAGTAAATTGCTCAAAATATAATACATTTATCGTTACAGCAAGACTTTTATTAAGTTTATATCCTCATTATTTTGTTCCTGTCAGATTGGTTATCAGTTGAATTATGTCTCCCAGTTGAGAGATTTTGCATGTACTCCAAACCATTCTATTGATATATTTGCTACTTCTTCTAATCGAATTCTAGTTACTCCAATTAGCTGTAAGTGAGAGTTGGCTCAATTTGTGAATTTGAGTTGCTTCCATTCATGTTTTCTCCTCTTCCCATTTTAGGAGGTCTTTACTTTTGTCCTTACCTCGGCTATATCGGATTCAATTTCTTCAAGTAATCCTTCATTTACTATTCAAATATAAACTATTCATCTTTCATCTTGACTGCAAGTTCCTCTTGTTATTCTTGCACATCAAATTATCTAAAGTTATTGATCAATATTTGGACTTAATATTACAGATCCTCAATGACTTAGCGTAGTTCATTTATCTCTATTTGAATAGCAGCTCTTTCCTCCTTCTTTTTGTCTATTCTCTCTAGAGTCCTTTAATTAATCCTCTGCACTTTCTCCAACTTATCTGATCTGTCTTCTTTCTTCCTTTGGAGTCTTTCTAACTTGTCTCTAAAGTCTTGAGTCTCAACTCTTTGTCCTATTCTTTCTTACTCCATCATGAATCCAAATTCCGAGTGCTGCTCTTGTAGTCCAAAAATAGCTTTCTAAACTTCCTCTTATTTCCTTTCCTTCTGTACAATTCCTTGGAAAATTACATTCATAGTCTAAAATTCACTTATTAAAGAATAATTACCTATTGGATGTATATCTTGGTCTCGCACTATTTACAAATCCTTCCTCTTAGTTTTGAGTTCTGTGGATAAGGGAATTTTTTATAAATGCAGTCCTTGCATCCTATTAATGTGCAAAAATCGCATTGTCTAATTCGCTTTTTCTCTTTGAGCACTTTCTGACAACTAAAGCATTATCTTCCTTTCATCTCTTTAAACATCGCCTTTTAGTTTTGGTTGGGATCTATTCGAGACTCTTTTAAGCCAAACAATGGATCATCTTATTTAAATTCAATTTCTGTACCGTAAGAATTAATTTTCTGTTGCATCCCTAGTAAATTTATTAACACAAATATTTATAAGCACATATTATAAGTTATTTTATTTTCTATTGATCTGCTCTCTTAAATTCCTCGATAGTTTTTTGCAGTTCTTTTTCAAGGAGTAAATTGGTTCTTCTCTGCTCATTCTCCCTTTGTCTTTCCACTTCTTCATCGATCACTCCAGCTAATACAATTTTAATACTTCTAAAGACACTTACACATCCTTCTCCCTAAAGAGATGGGTTCAGCTTGAACAATTGTAGAGTTTCGATTGTTTGATTATTTTATGGATTTTTTCTAGTTAGTAGGACTGAAATCCATTTTACCATCTCCAAATCCTACTGCCCTTACTTCTTTTTCATTTTTACCTCCCAACACTCCAGTGAACGGATCATTCCTTTGAGACTGAGGAGACTGAATCAGCATTGACAGGTGATTCCCCTGACTTGACGTTTTCTTAAGTACTTTATTTGTTTATTTAGGGCTGAAGAAACTGCCGCTTAGAGAAGTTTTCAATCCTTTACTTTTGGCATTCGTGTCCTTATTCATTTTATAATTATTTGACTAAAAATATACTAATTTTCTTTTCTCTTGACAACATTCTTTGAATTTAAGAAATCAAATATACTCATTTAGATTTAAACAAGGAACTAGGAAGATCATTAGCTTATTAATTCGTGAATTTAGTTTTGTATCCTAGGACTCCAAAATCCTTTTTGGGTTTGTTTTACTCAGAAACTTTATGCTCTGCCTCTTATACTGAAGTAGGCATTACATATTTCATTCTCTCGTTTTACAAAGATTTTTATCTCTAATGAAGATTCCTGGGAGGTGAAACTATACCTTTTCTAATCTTTTGCTTTTAGATTGAAGATTTTCTTTTGTTGAATATAGTTTGAATAGCAGCTTCTTGAATTTTATCAGTGTAGTCAATGAATTTCTTAGCAGCCAGTTTAATTCCATACTTATCGTTACTTTCCATCTTCTTTTTGAAATTCATATCTCCATCTACATCATGCTCATTGTGAGAGGGGCTTTTGCCACTTACCAATAGACTACTTTGTGCATTAAGCTAATATGAGAGGTCTTGATTTAATTTGGCACGAAATCTGTTCTAAGTCTTTCTCATGGCAGCCTCTGAAGAATTATCGTCAAACACTATCGGAGGAGAGAAGTCTCTCTTTTCTCTTCCTGAGACACTGGATTAAGGAGTAGCTATAGCCTCTTTAACTCTGATATCGACAACAGGAGTCTCTATATTTTGAGGCCTCTCATTTTGCTAAGTTGACTTCCTACTAATCATAGTTTGATAATTAGCGGGAATAATTTGTCCCTAGTTTTCCAGCATTATCTTATTATTTTACAGTTGTTCATTCAAGCTTGAAGTTCTGTGCTTTTGGCTTAGATTCACTTTTTGATTCAAGCATTAGCAATAAAGCACACTCAACTTACAATTATCACAAATCTCTATTCCTTGATTAGTTCTTGACGAGAAAGCTCTAGCTAAATTGTTTTAAAGATAATAAAGATAATCATTTGGAGATTACAATAAATCTTTAAATGGAAACAATTACTTTATAGGTAATTCAAATATCATATCTCTGGAGCTTATGGAAATTTATATTAATTACATATAAAATGACTCTTTACTAAATAGATTCCTTTAATGAAAAATAATAATCAATAGGATTGCTAAATAAACTAAACTTATCATATATTAAAATATTTAAAATTGAGTACTATCTTTGTTTAAAAATATATATTTTTAAGATAAATTTACTTTCACTAATTCATTTTATCTATGATTTTTAACTTTAGGAGATCTTACTATCATTTAAGCCAAATCTTTGCTGATTTAATCTATCTCTTACGGTTGATTTTGAAGTTTGAGGCTTAGACATGTCAAATTTCTTGTACTTAATTCCAAAAGTTAAAATTTAAGAGGCATTTGGAGAGAGCTGAACATAAATAAATACATTAGACTTCTTTTGATCTGCATTATAAGTGGTGATTGTTGACTCAAATCCACCTCCAAATCTCTCGTCTATTTGCTTCAATTGAGGATCATTTAGGTTTTAGAAATTAACATTCTCTTTCACTTGCATTTAAAAGCTAGAAATAAATAATACAAATTCCACTTTTTGACTATAGTAGGAATTTAAATAAAATCAGTGGTTGGTTTAAATAATAAATGGAGAGTAGCAAGTTCGTGTCAGTTGAAATCATAGATTCACCTCCTTATTTGCAGTTTGTTAGATTGATAATCTAAAATTAATATGAGTTTCTTCTTTCATCATTGCCTTAGCACTCCAGTAGTGAGAGATGTCGCACGCACTCCTCTTCATCTTCATGAACTTGTGTCGCTTTAAACTCTTTACTAAACACTTCCATATAAAAGTTGTAAGGATAAAATGTTCTTAGAATTTCATGCTAAATCGAATGGTGTATTTATTATTCATATTGGACACGCTTCAACTGTCATTGATTTGTTCCATTATAATTTAATATCTAATTTAATTCTCTTTGAAATTAAATCTCAGCTATATTAGTCTCTCTAGTTGCTCTTCTAGTATCTATTCCTAAGGAAATTAATTTTATTCTTGTTTCTTTCATTATCGTGGATAGGATAAATAAATATATAGCAGAGATTTTAGTTCCTCCTCTTTACCTCTGCACTAATTTTGTTATTTCTAATAACTTTTTTGTCAAGCTGCGATTGTAAATGTGGTGAATGGTCAGTAATCATGTTATCGTTAGTGTTTCTAAAAGTGCTAATGTCTTATCTGGTTGCCTTTTCCTCATTAGATTCTACAGAGGGATACTATGATATGCTTAAAAATGGAGTTACCATTTGTTAATTTTGTAATATCATCTACTCTAGATCAAGTTAATTTTGTGAAATTATCTATCCGTTTCTATTTTCTAAGTTTAAATTGCTTTAAGGCTTATTGCTCTTTAAAGGAATCTTGAGGTTTCTCTTGTTACCTGAAACTATAGCATAGTCAGAGCTAAATGTAAACTATTTCTTTGAAAGGACAACTCTACTGGGACTAGGCTATTAGCTTTCTCTTTCGCTATTTCTTTAGTTTATTTACACTTTTATCAAATCTTCCTTAGGTTGTAAATCTGGCTCCTAGAAATTTTAGAGGTTAATATTTACTCTAGACTAAATCAACTCCTTTTCTTCGTTAGTCAAGATACTCTTAGCAGTTTAGTCTAACATATTTCCTCTGAGAGCTTCATCAGATGCATTTTGGATGAAAGCCATGGTGTGAGTTTCTAAGAAAGATTCTGCCGAGTCTTCTTTTATTCTCTCTAAGTTTGCATTTTATTGCGCTTAGGCTGACTTGAGATTATCTTGCATAGAATCATGAATGATGGACACATTTTAAATTTCGGTAACTTGAAACTCTTTTGAAATTGGTTATTGAGTGGTATTGTAAACCTATCGCTTCTCAACACTCTCAAGTTACATTTAATCAGAATGAAGATCTACATTGTTTGAACTATTTTAACTGAGCACAGCTTGCTATTCTGCGTTAATCTAATCTTAACCATAATTCGTCTAGTAGAGTCGTTGATTTCACTCATGTATTAGCTTCCTAAAGACATCGAATTTGAATTCTTTACCATTTCTAATTGCTCTTGCAAAATTGATTCAAAGCCTTTTGAATACTTCTTTTGCACTTTTAACTTCATTATGTTTACGTTAGGGTTTACTTTTATCTAGAATGAGTTTCTAAATTGCTCAGGCTGCTTCCTACCCTCTGATTTCCCTCGCTGACTATCTAGATAATTCATTTTAAGCTCTGATGTGTTACAAATAAATGTACAATCAATCATTCTAAATGTAATAATTATAATCTATATGTTAAGCCTTTCTTTAATTATGCGCTCACTATCTTTAGTAGCCTGACGGCTATTGATTATCTTTGTAAGCTCATCAATGCCTCTGAACTAATCTCCATGAGATAACCTTACAACTATTTTAAGTTTAATACAAACTTCACTAAAAAAATAATTGAATTTTATTGAGGACATAATTTGCTCTGCGCTGTCTTGTAATTCATTACCTTGGACTTGGCCTTCTTGTTTACTACAAAAAGAGGCTTTTCCTCTTCAACTTTCCTATTCTTAATTGTGTCCATAATCATTTCCTACATCTTATTTTAGGAAAGGCTTTATCTGTCTGATTGTAAACTTTCAAAATCAAACTTCTAAGAAGCAATATGTATCGTATTGTCTCTTTATTTCCTTCTCGAAGAACGAACTGACTGCATATTGCTTTAGATATGCTGATCATATCTGCTCTCAGACTTTTCATTGGTATATTCCTCCTTAATCTACCTGTATGACCTTATTTCGTTTCTAGTTTCTTCATAATGAATCTACTTCTTGTTTGAGAAGATCTTAGACTGGGAGTATTTCTGATTCAGAAAGCCTCCCTCTTCAATTGATCTGAGACCTGGACTACACTAACTCAAATGATCTCTGCTTGAATAGTTTACACTATCCTTCCCATCAAGTTTGATCTCTCTGAATCTCTTGGAATTCTACCGATTCTTAATGCTCAGAATCAGATTTTGATTAAAGGTTTAGTTGATGAAGCTATCACTCTACTCCTGGAAAGATATGGTCATTGTTTTAGCCTTTTAAGCATGTGATTCCGTTTCATCTTCTGCCTTTAAAAATAAATTCATGTTGCTATTGATCTCTTTAACTTCCAAATCTAGAATTACATCTTGATGTTCTTGAGGTAATTTAGAAGACAATTAATTCTACTTCATATTATTTTGGTGTCTGATTAGTGCAAGCTATTCATCGACGTACTCTTGCATTTTCTTTTATTGTCGATGTTGTTCCTACTTTCTGAGCTTAGAAAACAAATAATTCCCATTGGCAGGTCTAACATTAGAGTGTAGCTTGCCAAAGTTGTTGTTATTTAGCTTATAAGCCTTATTAATTTTAATCTTCTAAGAGGATATTTACTCCAGATCCCCAAATCCACTCATTTACTCAATAGCTTCTTTATATCGATGAGAGAGATTAGTGGAGTATATGGTTCTATTCATTTGGGATGTGCGCTGCCCATTCTAATTGTTAGCTCCTTAGCTGACAAGGAGTTTCTTAGACTTCCAGGTTCAAAGCGAAACTTATCTCCGGTGTTCCTTCCAATACTACTGTAGGGACTAATTGCTTTGTTGTTTGGAGAGGTTGACATTACAAACCTCCTGTATCTATCATTTTGGGGCATTTATATATCGATCTAGCTGTTCTGGAGAGATACAAAATAAAATGTGTTCAAAGCTTTGTAAGTAATTGCTCCTTCTTGCAAGTACAACTTCTCTTAAAATTAATTCAGATAATAATTTATGCATAAATATTATAAGCAGCTAGTGAATTGTAATCCTGAGACATGGCCATGTACTATCTCTTAGCCTTTGAGATATTTTATCTGCTATGAATTGAGGGATACTCTGCTGACTAACCTGACTAAGGGATGTCAATGACGTTCTTGTTTTGATGAATCTACTGAATTAGGACATCTAAAAATATCTATGTGCTTGTTTTTGAAAATGCCTCTTGCCTTCATGAGCGGAGGGAGTTGCTCTTGATTTTGATGCACGCTGTTATTAGTCTGCTCTAAAGTGGGATGAATGAACTCTTTAGATGAGTTTTTCATCTCCTAAATTGTGGAGTGATGAGGTTTTGAAGCATTTGTGTTGTTGAACTCAACTGATAAGGTGTCTTAGCTTGTTCTGTTTGAAGTCGTGTTTTTCACATGGATTTCCTTCACTAGTTAGTAGTATTCTAGCTGATTAGCTGCTGGCTATCCCCCAGAACTTGAAACCACTTTTTTAATTTCTCTATTCATATTTCTTACAATTAATTTACCAAACTCATTGTATAATTACAATCAATACTCTAAGATAATTTAATTTTGAAAGCCATATACCCAGCACAGTTCCAATAGAATTTTCATAGAGCAGAGTAAAGGATAAAGATGAGCCAAGGTTTGATTTAGAAATTCCAATAGGGTACACTATCATTAAAATTATTTAAATATGATGATTTTGATAACAGCTTATTTCATGATATTTCTCAGAATCAGACCTCTGAAAATTGTATTAAAACTAATTATATTTATAATAAAAAACGATTATGATGACACTTGATTTATAAACGCTCTTCATAAATTCTGTTGAACTTCATGAGTAGGATATTTTATGCTATAGCTTGCCAGATGACGATGTCATTTATTATAATAAAGTGATAACCACGAGATAGATGATAATGAAAATAGTGTCTCTTATAGTGAATTGATATAAAAGGCACCTTGAATGATGAATGAATAAAAAGCGGCCTATTAGCAGATAGTAGAGATGCCAATATCTGATACTCCAAAGAAGATAGAGTTCATGATGATGAAGGACTCAGCAGCAGAGTTAGTCATAGCCAGCAAAGTTGCATTCATTGAGTCAGAAGATAACTATATAATTTAGTATCATCGAGTGAGATACTTACCACATTCTTCTTCTTGATAATATCGATTGATGGGTTTATATAGTTTTAGGTCACCAATGAAATCCCCAAAAAGCAGTACATTATTCCTAACATGTTTAAATAAAAACATCCTTACCAAACAAATAGCAATAATATGTAACTGAATAAGTCAGTAGGGTAGCTCGCCTCTACTCTTGTAGTAGTCGTCTTAGTTAAACTGACTGTCCCATCATCGTCACTAGTACTAGTCTAGGCAAGGGTGATCTCAAAACAAAGCAGCAGCAAAGTGAGTAGCAAAGGCACTTTCATTTAAATTTTCTATTTAAAGTAATTTCTTTTTTTCAAATATCCTGCTATTAAATTTTGAATGCATTCAAATGAAAAAGAAAGTTAAGTGCAAAATAAGAATTATCTTTAGCTTTGATGTAATCATGCAGTACCCATCATTTCATTCTTGTAATCTATAAGCACTGCAATAATCAAGAAAGCCATTCTAAATTATCTAAAATGCAGTTCCAATAGAAGAGGTTCTTCTTGGTCTTAAATTTATTGATGGCTAAGGAAACATACTTAATGATAACCACTCCCAAAAGCATAGGCATTTAGTACTTTATGCTTTCATTGTAGAAGGAATAAATTTAAAGTTAGACCAGAGAAAATATCAAAAGCCAAGCTATTCCAACCAGGCCTGTGATCTAAAAGATAGGGCCTGAGTAAGTTTCAGCCAAAGAGATCTCTTAGTCATCTCTCTCTTCCTTAAATACCTTTATGGTCTTTCTAAAATCATGGAACTTCTTGTTATCTCTGATTGAAATTCCATAATTATTAATCACTATCATGGGAATGATAGAGTAATGAAGTTAGAAGGCTTCAGTGATTGAGTATGTAAACCAAACTATTAGGTAAGAGTAGAACCAAATCCAGATGATGCTGCAGAACAGAGTCAAGGGATAGAAGTTTTGCTTTCCCTTGGTCATAGGGTTGGGGATAGAGTAGTACTGCATATGAGTGAGAATATATACTAATCATAGCAATATAAGCAGCTCTTGCATTTCTCGTCTTAGGGAATCCAATATGGAAAGCGTCCTTATTGATAGTCTCGTGTATCAAGTCATAAATGGAGCTTTGAGCAACAGTCTTTGATTAATTACTTGAGTCATCTTCCTAGTTGAATGTCCTCTTGCTTTAAAACTCACTTCTTCTACCTTCACTCATCTCTGAAGCTCCATCACTATTCCTGTTATTGCTTAAGAATATTTAAAAGAATTAAAAAAAAATTAAAAATAGTATTACACAATCAATATTCTGGCTTTCATCAGGGTCTCTCTGCGAGCCCTTTCCCTTTTTAAATAGTGCTGATTTATCTCCTCTATTAATTACTGATTATGTATATTATAATAATAATAATAATAACAACGCATTTTAGACGATCTGGCGTCTTGCGTGTTATATGTTAAACTTAGGGAAGCTATACAGCCACTCCCGTGTTAATAAGAAAAACTAATCACTCAAGCATTCACTTTCTGTAGTTTCTCTTTTGTCTTCCTTGTTGTCTGGGTCTTCTCTGCTTGTTTCTGGGTCCGTAGGATCTTGGTCTTCTTCCAGAGTTTCTTTTTCCATTTCTTCTGGGTTTGTTAGAGACAAGTATTTCTCCATCTTTGTTTTCCCCAACCTTGTTGAGGAATTTGTTAGATTATATTCTAGTTCTGTATTTAAGCAGGCCCGCTTGGGCTCCTGTGGAGAAGTTTTTGTGGAGATCCTTATTGATCAGTTATAGTATTCTGAATCCAAAGCCATCCGCTACTCTTAGTGAGGCTTGGATTGTCATGGTGTGGTCATCTTATCTGAAGAATTTGCCTTTAAAGGCCTTATCATCCCAGATGTCAACTGTCTGTTTCGCTTTGTTACATATTTGGATGAGGTTACTGTTCAGGGTGCCACCTTGTCTAGTGGCATCATCGTATGATGTGGAGTTTCCGAATTTAAATTCGACGTGGATTACATCTTCCACTTAGACTAAGTATCTTTCCCAGTCACTTCTGGGCATTGCTCTTCCTCTTGGGGGTTCTTTCATCTTAACATCCATTCTTTGTTGTTGTCTTTTGGGTTGGTGGATTTGTTTGGTTTATTATTAATTATTATTATTCCCCTTAGGTTTGGATCCTTAATTTTATACTTAGATATTAATATTTAATTACTAAGGTTTAGTTGGATCCACTTTAATAAGATTTTAATTTTGTCGTGTTTTTTGTTATTACCTAGGGGGGGGTACTACCTATGAGGATGAGGTCCTATTTGATAATGGAGGTTTAGGGTCAGGTTTCTTTGCGGAAGCATTCTGTTTTGCTCTTCGCCTGATCCATTCATCGTATTCCGTTTAGGTTTAGGTTTCTCTCATGGTAGGTTGAGGTGCTATGATTGGGTTACCTTTGGATTAGATTGTGGTGGATGGGTCCGCCTCTCTAATGGTTTGGATTTTGTCCCGTTCGTGGAATTTCAGGCTAATATTAGTCACTATGGCGATTTTCCAGATAGCACCCATAAAGAACGATTAGGCTTCGTTTTCAATGATGTATTCATCTACGAATGTCCTATCCTCCGAGATGATCATTAGCATTGCTGCTAACTCGGGAATGGGTTCCTTAATTAGGGAGTTCCAGGTTTCCTAGTATATTGTTTCTAGGATTTGGTATTTAATGGGGAGTCTGTAGTTTCTCTCCGATTGGATGTGCTCAATCATTTTGTCAAGTCTCTGAAGAAGGTTTCTCAGAGTATGTTCAGCTTTCCATCTGATAGTTTTTGTTTAGTTCCTTGACAGGCCGTGTTAGCTGCCTTTCTGGGAACTGTAAACTGAATTATTGATGGAGCTGTTGTTCTAGCTGGAGAATGAATCGTCCAGGTTATGGTTTGAAGCACTGTGGGAACTCATAGCGAGATAAACTCAATCGCAATATTTTTTAATTAAAGAATATGTATATTATATTTCTAATATAATTTGAATTTTGGAATAGTTTGATTACCACCTCTGACTGAGAGGGTGTCATCTGCTCTTCTCTTAGAAACATTATCGTTATCTGAGTAACCTGAACTATCTGAGTCATTATTTTGGTTTTTTAGGTAAGGGAGAATTCTCTCTAAGGGTACTGCGCTTCTTGCATTTCTCTTCATTTTCTCAAACTATTTGTATGCCTGAATCATAATGATGATTTTATGATGGAATTGACCTCTGTTGTCCATTAAGTGAGGAGGGATTCCACCATCTTTGAATTTGACGCAATTAATTGGCTTGATCTTCTTTCTAACATAGTTGTCAAAGATGATGTAACTGCCCTCCACCTTGCAACTCACAGTCTTAATCATTTCTATGGTGATGGCTCTTGAATTAAGGTTCTAATGGAAGTGAGAGATGTCCGTATCAGCAATCTTATTCAACTCTCTGATTTCCAGAGTCCTCGCCACTGACTTCTTTATAGCCACTTCATAAATATAAATGATGCAAGGATATGAACGAAGTAAAGTATAATTAGAATTATAGCTATATAAAGCGGATGTCATTGGCGCTCAAGAATATAGTGATATAACTTGTCTCTTGTTATAATCCACCAATCTATTCTTGTTCCTTGCTCAGCGTATAAGTAAAATGCACATAGAATACTTAATTTACTACTTAACAAACAAATATAGCAGAAAACCTCCATGACTAATTTAAGTGTAACTGAATATGTTAGTTATTGTAATTGCATAAATAAGCTAATGGAAATCATGAGGAATAATAAATATAAAATGGACGCAAATTTGCAAAACTCTTTGGAATAACTTCCCTTTATCAAGACAAATGCTGGCCCTCTCGATGGGGAGCAATGGCTTGAAAGACTCAAGGAAGAATACACAGTTCTGATAGAATATATTCAAAAGAACAAAGATGAGGACCATGACTGGTTTGAAATTGAGTCAAACGAGGATGGAACTAAGTAAGAATTTTTAAATACTTAAACATTGGATAGGTGGAGTGGAAAATGTTGGTACATGCACAACTTCGTGAGGTTTGAATATGATTTGCAATTTGAAATACCTGCAACTTATCCTGCAACTCCTATAGAGCTTGAACTGCCAGAGCTAGATGGAAAGACTCACAAAATGTATAGAGGTGGCAAGATTTGCCTGGATATTCACTTCTCGCCTTTATGGTAGAAGTATCAGCCTAAACTAGGAATCGCTCATGCACTTGCAGCAGCTCTGGGGCCTTGGCTAGCTGCTGAAATACCAGTCCTAGCCGACTAAGGAATCATCAAACCAACATCATGAACTTAAATGAACAGTTTTAAAAAGTCTTAAATATAATTCACACTCATCAATTACTTCACATTCAGTTCTGTTCATCTATAACAAATGATGCCATATGAATTTCATCAAACCCAAACTCTTCTAACATCTCCCTAATTTTATTATAGAAGGGAGATCAATTAATGTTAGATTAACAATAAAATAATCATTTGCAAGCTCTAAATGCATTTTATTTGTAAAATAATTAGAAATACAAAACTTTAACTAAAGCGAATTAAATTCTTTCTAAATGAATATAAATTATTTTTTAATGAATTCTGAGGTATAGTCTTCTTTATTGATTGCTTACTGTTAAGTTAGTTTATGTTATCCTTCAACCACATCTAGATAGAAACCACTCTCGTTTGGAAGTAGATTTTGAGTATGGTACAATGCCATTCCAGTGTATATTTCTTCTTATTTATTGAAGTATGTCTCTTTATCCACAATTTCTACTGTCTCTTAAGCAACATTAATCCTTACTTAAAATAAGCATCTTGTTTTCCTCATAAGAATAAACTCTCCCCAGAACTTCCTCTCCAAAGCAAGTTTTTAGTTTGATTAGCACTCCTAGAACCATTGCTTATATTGAACTTGCACTTCCTTCTTTCTATTCTCGAGCCATAGCCATCAATTTGTCTACAAATACTATACAATCAAAATATTTTGAAAATTAAGAAAACAGGGTATTTAATGCAATATAATTATATGATGAGAATAATTTAGTAATTAGAAGATTATAATGAGATCAGAAGCTATTTTTACATATGGATCTCGAGTATTGACTTTGATCTTTGTGTTGGAAACAGTTCTGTGTCGTTTCTAGGTGAACACATAAGACGACTGCATAAATTGCATAGATGTTTTGAAGTCCCTCTATTGCTAATCTGATGCTGCTTCCTATGCTGGCATGTGCTGTAATGAAACTCTGTTTGATCCTTGGAGTCCGAACTGCTAGCCTGCAATGCGAGTCTGTTCCACAGAGATCACATCAAACTACTATCTGAAGTATATGATTTGCCCTTTCAGCACCACTGCATGCCCTGGAGGACCAAATATACTCATCAACACATCATATCCATAGACATACACCGTTAATCCTCTCGGTTATACTTAGTATTGCTACTATAAAATTAAAACTAATTCCTCAACATATACAAACTTCTCTTAAGCCATCAAAATCAATATTGCAACCTAAACCTTTGCGAATGTGACCGTCTTCGTAAATTAAACTTCAATCATAACTACTACAAATATAAAACCAATATCCACTTCTGCTGGAAGCACCTACTAATTCAATCTTAGAGATGAAGTTCTCCTGATAATTAAGTCATCCAGCACGACATAGGATGGATTCATAGATTTCGCGCAAGCTAGCTTCAAGGTATATATTGATACTTACTCTTCCTCAGCTGATTTGAGTGGGAAGTCATCTGGTTCAAGCAGCTCTAATTCTACTGATGAATCAAGCAGTAGTGATAGCTCGTCAGGTACAAGCATCTTTGATACCTACAGTGTTTACTTCAATTAGGAAAGCTATTGAGTGACAATGATAGTGATTGCTTACTCAATTGTAATATTAGTATGGATGTGCTTACTTCTTGGGTTGGGCTGCTTTTACAGACACTTTTTGGAAAAGAGACTTTACCCAGTCGACTATCGAGCAAGGATAGAGGCTCGTGACCGAAGAAAGCAAAGATAAGAGGAAGATGATCTAATTCTCAAGAAAATGCAACATGAAGAGCATGAACTTCATGGTAGCCACGCAAAAATCACGAGACTAAAGACCATAGCGCAGTCGATGATCATCTCTCATAGACTAATACATTCCTTAATTATTGCAATAGTTAGATAAATCAAATGTTAATTCAAGTAGAGAGAGTTTTTAATAGGAGACAAAGAATAAAAATTTTAAAAGGGAAAAAAAGGATTAAAAATTTAATTTACCCCCCTTAAAAACCTTCAAAGATAAAGAAATTTAGACCTGAGAAAATTTTGGGGCTACACCCCAAAAACCCTACCTTTATCAAAAGCCCCTTTCAGAAAAATTTAAACCTGAGTTTTAAAAACCCCAAAAAATAAACTGAAACTCAATCTCCCCTTTTAAAAACCCCCAAATTTAAAACCCAAAGGGTGAGGGGATTAAATTTAAAGGGTATGAAAATGTCCCAGTTTTAATTTTACACTAAAAAAATATAAATAGAGCCCGTTTGCCCCTGATCCCTCTATCCAAGCCAGATCTAAAAATGGGCGAGCTCCACTCTGAGGGAAAACCATTGACCCCCAATCTTATCTCATATGTTCTCTCTGCTTTCTCGCTCTTCGCCATCGCCAATTGCTGTTTAGCTCTCAATTTCTATCGTCAGGTCCCGCATTGACAAAACCGACGGGGCTCCTCCCGATGTGAAGTAGTTGATGCATCCCCAACGAATAGCATTTTTGGTTTGTGAATGACGATACCAAATTTTTTGCCGAGCCCCCCCTTAAAATTTTAAAACTTAAAATTTAAATAAATTTTAAATTAAAACGGGTTGGAAATGAAAGCAGAGAAAAGATATATAAGAATGCAAATATGGTTTCCATCTTAAAAAAGCTCGACCCACCCCAAAACCCTTGGTATTTCCGAATAGAGAAGTTTCAGGGCCAAAGGAACCCCCTTAAAATTGGTTTTTTTTTCTTTTCCAACTCATAAACCCCTCCACCCATGAGACCGCCGTTTTCCCCCAAGACATAAAGGCACTCCCCACTAGCAAGGACAGGGCCCCAGTCCCCCCCCTCAGTTTATCTCCCTCCTAAAAAGACAGAAAATCCGCGACCCCTCCTCACAAGTCCCCGACCCCCATTTCCGCTAAACAGGGCCATGGGGAAATCTCGCCAGACTTCCCAAAAATGCCCTCCCCCCCCTAAACAACCCCGGGCCGCTTCAATCTCAGTGCTGTATGAAGGACTCCTCCCCAAGACATTCCTCCACCCTTCCCGAGCACCTCCGGCTCGCCAAGCGCGTGATTGGGTAACACCATGGCGCGGCACTTCCCCTAGGCCCTCCTTCTAACGGGGTTTGGGTTAGTCCGGCTACCTTTTCTCCCCCATTTTCCCCGGACTAGCTCCAGTGACCCGGGTATAGGCGACCCCCTGCCAATCACAGCTTTAAGAATCCTTGCCTTTGAGATGAGCCGGAATTTTTTTTCCAGCGAAATCTTGCTGAAGCAAAACCCCTTTGCCATCCAGTATAGGGGGGAAAATTTCCTGGGGGATTGATATTCAAGCTATCCCCCTTTGAAAAGGAAATAAAAAAACCCTTGATTAAATAAACCCCCCCCCGGGCTAAACCAAAATTTTGGAAAGGCTTTGCTCTAGCCGCCATGAGTTGACGCAACTCAACCAGCTCAACAAAGAGACCTATGCGGGGGGATCCCAAGCTTGGGGCTTTTCGAATCTCCCCCTCCTTCAAGGGGGCTACATGCCAAAAAAAATTAAAATGGTGGGGAAAATCCCCTTTGGGCCTTTCCCCCCAACTCGACCACCCCCGTCCTCTTCGGGGCGCGATAAGTTCAATTAATTTTCCCAAGGGTTTTGGGGAATAACGGGGCAAATTACTGGCTCACGCCGAAGGCCACCTATTTTCCCGAGCTTCGGGGAAATTAAAAGCTTTCTGAACTAAAGGCTCCCGGGCCAATCGTGCTCCTTGTTCCCACCCCTTAAAAAAAAATGGCCCCCAGGTTTTAGGGAAATTTAAAAAGCCCCAGCGGGAGGGGAAGGGGGGGTAGCCCCAAAATTTTCCTTGTAAACCCCAAAGGCCATCCCCTAGGGGGGGGAGCCCCCGGGTCCCCAAAAACCCCCCAAAAGGGCTTCCCCCTTTCCCCAAACACCCCCAAAATTTCCCCAAAAACCTTGGGCAGTTGAGAGCCTTTATAAAGGCCCCACCCCCCCCTTTCTCGCAAAAAATAAACTCCTAATCAAGCGGGGCCCGTTAAAAAGCCTAAAACCTTGTAAAGACGTTTCATTTCACCCCCCGCCCGCTCCAGCCCATGGGAAAACCCTCGCCATCGACAAAGAAAAAACCCGTCCATGTGGGAAGCAAGGGGCAGGATGGGTGGGGGGCATACAGCCCCCCCTCCTTGGCCCAGTCATAAAAACCCCCCGCGGGTCCCCCCCGGGTTTTTTTGGGGAAAAGGGGTTTTAGGGCTTTTGGGAAACTTAGCCCTTGGGCGGAAAAATCAAAGTCCAAATAAAACCCACCCACAAAAGCCGAAAACCCCAATGACAAGGGGGTTAAAAATCCCCACCTCCCTTGTTTCGGGGGGATGTAGGGCGTCGCCCCGCTGGTTTGAGTAATACCCTTAAAGTTGGTCAAGAGGGGAATTTTATTTCCAGTTTCCCACCATCAAGTAAAAGGGGAGCCCCCGAAATAAAATTAATAATTAACGGATATTTGGGTTTAATTAAGGAAAAATTAAAACGTTCACCCATAAAAATCAATCTACTTTTGGGAAATCTGCGATTACTGGGGTTTTTCCCAATGTCGATCCCCGCCACCTTCTAAAAAGATCAAAAAACCAGCTGTTTGTAATTCATGAGGTCGCCCTATTTGCCCTCTCACCCAGTGCAAACCCAAATTTTTCACCCCAAATAATTGTCATGGGAGGAAATTTTGGGGCTTTTCTTTCTCCCCCGAAAAAACGTTTAAAACCCTTTAACCCCCTCCGTGGCTTGACTAACTTTCCCTTGGCTAAATTGCTTCCCATCAGGTATGCTAAATTTTCCCCCTTTCAAACCCTAAAAATTTAAAATTTTTAAACTTTGTTTTTAATTTTAATTGACAATTTTTGGTGGCAAATTCAGGCTTCATTTTAACGATCATATTGTTCGATTGGTCAAAACGCTCCCTTCGCTTTTGCTTCGGGGCCTATATCATCTAGTTTATGCCTGCGGTGTCTAACGAGAGGAGCACGTCAACTATCCATTTCTTGTCAAGATGCACCCAAATCGCACTAATCTGGGAAGTAGCAAAAAAGTGATGGCTTTCCCTCTGCATACTCCAGGAAGTCATCAGCAGTCAATCCTTCAATTTGCGGAACAGCCGCAACTATGACATCGGTTCTCCTTAAGAACTGAAAAGTTCATCATGCAAGCTATTTACCTCCTTCTTGCCGTCGAGGATGCTTCTGAAGAAGTATATGTTCGTGCAATTCATCTTCGGGAGATATGCTCCACAATCCTGAGTGAGGAAATCGTAAAGCTCCTTTTTGCTCCCGACTTTCTCTCTAAAACTTTAATTTATTCCCTTAAAATTTTTTCCCCCGTGGGTTAAACTTTTAAAATTAATTTAAAAAAAAGAATCCCAAGATTTAAATAGGGGAATAAAAAAGGTAAAAAAAATTTCAATAAAAATCCAAATTTTAACTTATTTTATTAAATTTAAAATTACTCTATAAAAAATTAAAAATTTTTAAAACGAATATTTTCCCGGAAACCCGGGAAAATAAATGGAAAAACCCCAGGAGATACTCGCAACCCGATAGCCCTAAATCTCAAAAACACTTTTTGGGCCCTGACCCGGGAAAATTGAAAAAACCCCGCTCAAGACCTAAATTTAAGATCATAAGACCCAGAGGATGAATTTGGGCCCAAGAAGACGGGGTTGGCAGCTGGAGCTTCTTTTGAAACCCCAAATCATTGCGAACATCTAAACCCCCTCCGAAGAATTCGGGCCAAAAAACCCCCTAACCGGCCTCATTGCTAAGGAAAGAAAGGCTAAAACCTTAACAACTGTGGGGAAAAGAAAATTACCCAGGGTCATCTTAGACCCCAAAGAAAAATTTCCAAAGGGACCCTTTTTTAACTCTGGCTTCATAAGTGATATTTTGGCCCTCCGCGAAGTTCTTAGAGACCCCTCTAAAAAAAGCAAATGAAAATCCCCCAAGAAAACTCAATCAAAAAAAACTGGGAAAGAAAACCCCAGAGAAAAGAATCGAGAGCCCAGCTTAAAAGTGGGGTTTCGTTTCATTACTGGGAAAGGGAGCTCGGGGGTAAATACTTATACGAATTGAAAATATGGGGCAAACTGTGAACTCGGAGAACGGAGAAACGATTAGTCAGCCAATGAGGGAAGAAGGCCTATGATAAACACAGACTCTGGTAGAGTGGCCAGTATCCCCAACTACTTTGTCAGAGCGAAGTCTTGCTCAAAGAAAATTATCATGGGGCGTCTCAATCTATCCAGGAAAAAACTAAAAGCAATTTTAGAAAGGGGATGGGGCCGAAGGTCTGGCGGGCCCCTTGATGGGGCAAAAGGTTTTCCCAATCGGGCCCAAAATTTTCTTACAAAAGGGGGATTTGTCCAGAAAAAGATAAAGGAAAGCACTCGATTCCCCTTTAAAAAAAAAGCTTCCCGATAAGGTCCGAGAAACTCTGGGTCTTTCCCCATTTCCCCTCTCTGTTCTGAAAGAGTGGGAAAGGAGCGTTTTTAACGAGCTATAAAAAAAATATATTCGATCGCTCAGAGGACTAATTGTGAGGAGGCTGTCATTGGGCGCCACCTCGCAGCAGTTGAGTTCATAAATATCCTCAGCGAAGGAAAATAAATTATCAACATCGATGAAAGCAGCATCAATGTGATAAATGATTCGAAGAGATTGGTCTTACAAAGGGGGAAAAGTACTACAGCGACAAATCTCAGAGGCTTTACTAAGTCAATATTATCGCAGGTGTATCGAGCGATGGGCGAGTCTTCTTCTCGCTCCTCGAGGGTTCCCAACAAAAAGCAAAAAAGTATACGCCCCTTTTTTTCCCTTAAATTGTCTCTGCTCTTAGAAAGGCCCGAAGGGGTTGGGGGGACAAAGCCCTTCTTCAAGCTCGACAAAAGCAACATATCACAGAATTTAGTTTCTCACGCGGGAACCTTTAGGCTTTTACCAAACAAGCAAAACTATACTTGGGGGCCCTTTCCCTTTTAAAAAGGCTCCGGAAAAAAAGTTTTTTGCCCCCATCAAAGAGGAAAAATCGGAACCCCCACGCCCGGCAAACCCCCAAAGCAAAGGATGCCCATTCCCCACCCACTCTAAAGAAACACTTTAAATTACTTTGGTTTTGGGTTGCTGACTCTTTCGATGAAGCCCTCTGCAAAAGGCCCCTAAAGTATTTAACTTCTAAACAAAATGAGTATAGAAATGGGCTTTGCTCTGCATAAACAGCAAAACCCTCCCTTTAAAACAATTTCCCATTCAAAAATTTTTCATCCAGGGCCCATCTAGGGCCCAAAACCTTAAAAAATGAAAAAAACCCCCCCTGCCCCCAAAATAACATCCCCGTCTACGATTCGCCCGCTTTTCATAAATGGAGAATAAGAAAAATTTTTTATCAGAATGAACTAAAGAATTCCCCAAATTTGGCTTTAAAATTGGGGGAAATTTGCTCATGTTGTTTCAGCATTTTTTACTCCCAATATTCAACTAACAAAAAAAAACCCCAAAACCAAAATCCCAAAAAACTTTCAGTCCCCCTATAAGATCAAAGGGAAACAGAAAAAACCCAAAATTTTGGGATGCCCACACTGGGGGCTAAAGCTTTGAGAAGTCAAGCTCCCGGAAAAGTCCCCACGGAAATCGAGCCCAATCTGTCCCTCGGGGACATTAGGTTTGGGTCCCCGAGAACACAAAATAAGCACTTTTTTGCTTTTCATGCGAGAATAAAATTCACTAAAAATACAGAAAAGCAAGGACACCCAAAAAAAGTGCAAAAAGGGGGGGCACAGCTGAGAAAACCCCCGGAGAACCCAAACCCGCTTAAATTAGAAAATATGGGGGAAAAACAGAAATTCGAAAGATTAGAGAAGGCAAAGTGGGGAAAGGCCCTTTGGACTCAAGGCAGCTTTAAAAAGCCCTTCATATCCTACGTGTCAGCCAAGCCTAAAAGCCCCAAACCCCCCCCTTCGCTCCTACAAATTTTTAGCGCGCCCCTTGGCTCGTTCTCCTTTGAGATTGAGAGCAGATGTGGAAAAAAAGATCATTTCTGGGAGAACTTGATGAAGATAGTGCATCGGACTATTAAATGCTATTCCAAGTCATAGTGATAGACCCAGCTTTAAAAATAATTTTTCCCCAAAATATCTCTCTAAAGCTGCGATAAGGGGAATTCCAAAAATCGAGCTTTCTTACAATGGGAACCCCATATTTTAAATGGGGGCTCCCCCCAAATAAAAGAGGAATTTTGGCAAGCCCCAAATTTTTGGGGGAAGTGGGTACAACTTGAGAAAAAACATTGAAATGGGCAAGCTCCAAAATCTCAGGGGAATCTAATAAATTCGAAGCAACCCTAAAATTTAAAGGAGCATTGCTTATGGCTCCAAGGGCTCAATTGATAAATAGGTTCTTGAAAAAACCGCCTTCAGAAATCACTCACAAAATGAGGGGCCATTCTAGAAGCCCGAGGGGGCTCTGGGAAAAGGGTTGAAAAAGTAAATGTCGGGGTTTAAATGAGGTTGGAAATATTCGCCCGCCCCTTTATGCATTTAGAAAATTTTCAGTGCATGTGGGAAAAAGAAATTGGGAAAAAGGGTTTAAATATGAAATTGAATGAAATAGCAAAACAAGAGAGGGAATTTTCTTAAAAATAATTAGTAAAATAAAATTTGATTAAAACTTAAAAATCATGTTCATGCCCTTATACTATATTCGAATCTTATCATTGAAATATTTTAAAAAAATCCTTTTCTTGTGTCATTCAAAAATTTAAATAATTAAAAAATAAATATTAAAAAAACGTTACAAATATCAAAAATGCATTATAATTTAACTTCTACTTCAAATCTTTATCTTTATTTATTTATTTATTTAATAGAACTTAAAAAGCAAGTGCCACTAAACACTAAGAGCCCATTATTTCTCCTTAGAATAAGCAGCATGCCTTGGACTAATTGGAATCAAGTGCTCTACCTATTTTTGGAGTTCAAATTTTCAATTCCTCTTACTCTAAATTTGATGATCCAGACGTTGAGGATATCTAAATTCTCAAGAATCCTCCTCCTAAGAAGAAGATTAAACAAAAACGACTCAAGCATAAATCCAGTCAGGAATTTGAATAAGAAATGAACTAAAACCATCAGAATTCAAATAATTCCTTAGACTTAGATGCACATAAATAGCATCAAGAAGAGTAAAGCAGGAGATATGAGTAAGAGCTAAAGGTAGGAATGCAGAAAAAGAGGAAAGTTATAAATCCTATCATTGCTGACATCATAATAGAAGCAGACGATAATCCTCAAGATGAACAGTAAAGTAGTCACGACTACACTAAGATTTCTTATTTTATGATTAGTCTTGAAAAGATCTCAGAGGAGTCTAAGAGTATATAATCTTCTGCTTATAAATCATCTCAATTGAAGAGGAAGAAGAATAAGAGACATACTGACAACAGCTTCAAAACTAACAATGCTAAGGATACTCTTTCAGTGAAATAGGTTTCTAAAACGGACTCTCAAAGGCAAATCATTTCACAAATGGAAAATCTTAATGTCCCAGATTAAAAATCATAGAATGATGATGAATTCAATCAAATAGAGATTGAGGACCAAGACAATCTTGGGGATCCAAATTTACAAATATAATCTCCATAAAGTCTAAAATCACAGAAGCAAAAATAATTCGATTATAAGGATGGAGAATTGATTAACAATAAATAGAGAATAAATCATAGAAGAACCGGCGATAAATTTAAGGAAGTAAAAGTAGTCCCTTTATTATGAAATTATTTTCTCAGATTATTGGCATTTGTTTTATTTATCGAGAAAATTGGTATCGAAGTTTTCAATATAGATTAAATTGGGCATTGTTCTTCTTGAATTAAAATAAATAGAAGCCATCATTTAAAGGATCATCCCATGGTTTAACTTAGCCAAAGCCAACTGCTGGTTTAGCAAAATCTCTTAATCCAAATCTAGTTTCAGGTATGTTAGTATTCTAATGAGAGTTGTTATCAAGGTCCTCAACAGGGCCAATCTTTTATAACTCCATTTATTTGTTAGCATTATCTACTAGATGCTTCATTTCAACTGCCACAGTCTGCCATGTGACTTGGCTCTTTTTTATGGTTATTTGCACCACAAATCTAACTGTGAGAAGCACGAGTAGAGCCGCTAAGATTATGAAAACACCCACAGAAACTGAGAAGATTATTGATATTTGCTGGAAGCTGATTCTGTCAACTAGCTGGTAAGTAAAATACATGGAAGCTCCCGCTACTGATCCTTGAACTACTATGAAAACATTTGAGTCCGCATCAAACTCATACTAAGTTCCTGTAACGCAAGTGACCTCGTTTGAGGTGGACTTGATGCTTGAGCCTGAGTTGATAAAGCAATTGGTCTAATAAATTGAGTCAACAGTTACTCTTATGTATTTGTTCTGAGTGTATTAAGTATCAGCTATTAGCCTCCAACTGCAAATATCGTTTTAGCCGAACTCTAAAGTAGTCCCTCCCACTTGCTGTCCTTGATCTCCTACGTATAAAATCTTTGAGTAGCTATTTTAATCAAAGTCGAGAGTGGTTGAGGTTTGGAAGCACTTAGCAGTAGTAGTCGGGCAGAGGTAAAGCTTCATGGAGGTGGATTTGACTGTATCAGAGCATAAATATCTCCCTGTCTCAGAGCAATAATCAGCAGTGTTTGAAGTGTCACAGCAATATAATTAAAAGATATCCAGTCGACGCATCTTCATAAGGTACACAATACTGATGCAAACTTGTCCAGGATCTTAGACATTCTAAATTAATTTGGCTACAAAAGATGGTCAAAATTAAATCTAATATTCAATACTTTTTCTACCCTTGCTTATTAAAAAATTATTTTTTTTCATCAAAATTTCTGCAGAGGTTTTTATAAGCAAGATCTGAGCAACTCATTCTATTTTTTATTAATGATATCCAAATGTATATATATTTTTGAGTTAAATATCGAAGTAGAGATATCTCACTGAGAGCTGTTTAGCTAATAAATAGCTATAAATTAATAGAGATTTAATTACTCTCTTAATAAATACTTTACTATATTTGTTAGGAGTGGCCGAGGATGCCAAACATGAATAGCATGCTGAAGTTATAGTGTAGGAGAGAGTATTTTTGGAAAGTAAAGAAAAGCAAATTATTAACAAATTATTGAGTTTTACCATTAAAATATTCTATTTTTAATTCAAATAATCGTTCCTATTAAATCTGCAAAATAATGTCTTATTTATTTAAATGCTATTTGTTTATTTTAATAGGTTTATTATCTATCATTCAAAATCAAACTTATAAGGTCTAATCGTAATCTTAGGCTTGTGATTGACTTCACCATAAGGAGCAGTAGTTGGGGCTGTAGGAGGGAGCTAAGTAATTGCAGTTCTTGCACTGACAAGTCTTTCCACTTCTGTGTTCATTCTGGCTTGGTGATCAGCTTCTCCTGGAAGTTCGAGAGAGTTCAATTTTTCATCTTTATTCATCTTGCTGAAATATTCTTTCAAGCCTATCTATGGCACAGACAGGTAATCTGGTACGTGCGAGTTCTGCTTGCTTTGATGTCTTGGCATCGTCATGTATTATACAAATATTTTTAAAATAGGAGCGAAAGTTTTTACTTTCCAAAAGGAATTTGATAACTCTTAAATAAATATTGTTAGAAAGATTTCAAGATAAATCTCATTTATTGAAATGTGAAAATTTCAGTATTTATCTAGTGAAAAACAATTTTTACACATACATATAAATTCCTTAATTTATTTTAGCAATTTTTTTCAGTTATTACCTCTCAAACGATAATGGCCATAATAATTGAGTCAATCAATTTATTGCTCTATAATATTTTCACAACGATTTAAAGCAGATAACTCATTCAAATGATCTTAATTTATAAATATTGGATGACTTTCTTTTTAAGGAAGTAAACTATATTAGGACTTTACATCTCTCGTAGTCTCTTCAAAGTCAATTTCCTAGCAAGCCAAACTATTAGTCCAAGCAAAATAATTTTAAATCAACAAGAGGAAAAATCCAAAACTAGATCCAATGATTATTCCCATCCAGGCAGGGTCTGAAATTATTTGTACATTTTGATATGAAAACTAAGCAACTGGGTTTGTAAAGGTACCTTGAATAACTATAAATGCAACTTGAGAGGTGTCTAACGTTACAGAACCCCCAGCAGACATTTTAGTTTAAGAGGTAATTGCGTCAATACTTGATCCCGACAGGATGTATACGTTAGCATTGGTGAGTTAGTCAACAGTGATCTTAACTTGTGTGTTGAAGGGTAAATTTGTGTCAGAAGTAAGAATGTAGGGGCAGATGTCGTTGGAGCTGAATTCTAGGCCAGAGGTTACGCTTTGCTGAGTATTCCTAGACTTGAGGTTTCGTTAGGTCGTTCCGCAAATGGTTGAGTTGAAAGAGCAGAATAAGTATTTGTGGTAAGTAAAGCTTGTTGAAACTTTATTTGAGCAAAAGAACTAGTCATTAAGACAACCATCTGAAGATCCAGTGATGCAGCACTTCCCTGTCGGCTTGTCAAATGATAGCATGCAATTCTAAATATGTATTGCATGTATCAATATTGAACAAATAAAAATTAATACTTGGAGGCTGAGGAGCTTTGAAAGCAAAGTTGGCATTAGGTATTTACATCAGCTATAGAGTAGCCTATTAATAACTCTTCAATGAAAAGCCAAAATATAATTGAAGCAAATTTTCTCATTTTAAAGTTTAAAATTAATTTATAATATCATTTAGTAAATGAGCTTTCAAAAATAAGGCACTCTTAATGAGAGCAGTATCCAAAAAGATCTCAAGCCTCTCGATCATGAAAAGGTAAGATATTTTCATACTAAATTATTCCTAGATATACAGAGCAAAAGATTTACTGTTAGAGCTGCATCCACTCTCGTAAACTGAATTAGGAGGGGCACTACCTTTTATGAGGCCGATTCTAAGGTTTTTGTGTTTCAAAAAACAAACAGAGGGAATTACTGATGACTAAATATCTGAAGCATTACTTGAAAGAGAAATCACTACAGATGAAACTTTATTAAAGATGCCTTCCCTCAAAAAGAAGAGAACTTATGTACTTTCAGCATTATTTCAAATTTATTTATGTTGACAAGTTAAAAGAGAATCTTAGGGTGTCTGGATATCATAGAAAAGGAGCAAAAAATTTCCAAGATCCGTTTATTAAGTATGGATACGGAGTGGTGGCCTTCTTTGATTTAATGAAGGCATTGATTCTCTTATTTGCTGTTCTCTCACTCCTCGCTCTTCCCACTATAATCTCTTTCAAAAAGCATTCTGCTATTTCCTCTTACTTTGGACTTGCACAAACCACTATGGGCAACCTTGGTTCCTCAAGAGCTTTGTGTATACAGGCACCTCTTTAGCATGACAAGCTAGAAATTACTTGCAACAATTAGTATATCAAGAGAATTGTCTCAACAGGAATTATTTTTATTCTTCCTTCTGATGCAATTGAGAAAGATAGAAGAAAGTGCTAATTCAATAATCAGCCAACCGATGATTAATGCTACAAGTACTATGGCGAAAGTTTACTAGAGCAAGTATTTATTTTATTTATCATCTACATGTCTCAATAAAGATAAATGCGTAGTATCTGACTTTAGAAAAACGTTGCTCGACCTCGGAAGCAGTCCTTGCATTGAAGATGAGTCTTTGTTCTATGTTCAGATAGTTTGTGAAACTAAGGCAGATGAGCTTTCTGAAATAAGAAATATTGGATTGATGGGAGTATGTCTTGGAATGTTTATGTGTTTCCTGTATGTATTTGTGATATAATACAAATATCATACGAACGAACTAGACTTCATAATTTGGGATTTAGAGACAGTCACCATTAATGATTACACAGTCGACTTAGAGCTGAATCAGAAATTATATTAAGAATACGACAATTTCCGACAAGACAATCCTTTGCAAGAAGGTTAAACTCTGCACTAACATGTTAGCTAATTCCTCAAACAGCTAATTATTTATTTTGAATTGAAGAAAACATTTGCGAATATGCTCTTAAGTAAAACAAAGAGGATTTAGTCAAAGGAGATAAGCTCAAAATAATGATGATGGAATTCGACTTCCAAAGAGGGGGACTTATTAAGCTAATGATTGATAGAGGAACTTAAATCAAAAAGCTAAATTTTACATTTTATATTTCAAGAATAGAAGGAATGTTGAAGCCAAAATCAATAAGTTCAAATTGAGAAATACTAAAGAGCTCGAAAACCCTTGTAGAGTTTTTGTCACCTTTGAGTATACTGAGGGTCATAATCTCTTCATTCAAATGCTGAATGATCAAACTATTGAAGATACCAAGCCTTACAAAGGATTGAATGCAGATTATTTTTTAGAGTCTGCTCCAATTCCCACAAATATTATTTGGCAATAAAGGAATCAAACCAAAGTTTAATGGCTATCAAAACGCCTCTTCTCAATCTTGTTCATCTTTATAATTCTTGGCGGTACTATGTTTGGAGTTTTCTTCATCAGAAGATGGGGCTCTCGAGGAGTTGAACCATTCAAGAATTAGAATTGCTCGTGGGTTTGGAATTAGTATGGAGATACTCTTCCTAAATATGCTATGAAAGCTTATTCAGAGGAGATGGCATACTTTGAAAGTTTAAAAAATAAAAAGTGTTTTTACCCAGAACATTGAGTAAGAAGATCTGAATCTGATCACTTGCTTCTGCATTTAACACGATCCAAGCATATTTTACTCCAGATTTAGGAACAGATTCAATCTTAAAGTAAATGAGACCATCCAAAATTTAGATCCTGATCAAGATCAAATGTGCTAGAAGTTTGAAGTTAATTACTTAACTGCAGAGGATATATTTATTTTAAAGGTCATTATTGCCGTTGAAATTAAAAATTTGGAATGAATGATTAAAAAATAATTTGTAATAACTACTTTAGCAGCTAGACTATAGTGATGCTCAACTTTGTGCTAAGATATGTAGTAATTTTTGTTGTCAAGTTTATCGGATATGACACAGAAAGCAAGCAAACACTAAGGATTATGGTGTTTGTGTTTATAATCCAGTTTATCAATACGGATCTAATAATCCTACTGATGAACGCAGACCTCTCTCAATCAGGGTGGCCTTGGTTCCTTTCATTTATTTTAATTTAACAAGGGAAGACATCCTGACTTTACAGTATTTTGGTACAAAGATATTGGGCTTACTCTAATCAATGCCATGATTTTCAACATCTACTGGCCAGTGCTTGAATTTATAGGATTCTATTGCTTAAGATTTATACTGAGACAACTTGACAGAGGTCTCTCATTCAATAGCTGGAAAACTAGAGCGAGAACAATTTAGCAGTATGTGGATATATACTCAGGTCCAGAGTATATGATCCATTATAAGTACTCTGCAGTGCTCAACATCACTTTTATTACTTTCATGTTTGGAGCTGGAATGCCAATTTTATTCCCTATCGCTTTTCTGTCTTTCATTACTCTCTATGTTGTAGAAAGATTGATGGTAGCATACTCATATCTGCAGCCTCCAATGTTCGATGAGAGCCTAAATAGATTGACTATCAGAATCCTAATGTTCGCTCCACTGCTCTACACTACTGTGGGCTACTGGATGTTTAATAACATTCAAATATTCTCAACTGAGGTTTTCACATTTAAAACTCTAAACTAAAACATCCAAACAGGCCATACTATCCTCTCAGCTTTCAAGTTCAATTTTGCAAGCCCTCTTCTGCTAATGACAGTCATTTTCTTAGCTTTGGCAGTGACTAGAAGATGGACTCTGCATTACATCAACAAAATGATTGGACTTGATATCGAGATCTATAAGTATAAGCCAGAGGAGCAAGTTGGTTTTATTCATGCACTTAATAAGGAGCAGCGAGTTTGGATCATCAAGGAAGAAATGAAAGCGAGAGAGAAGTTTGGAATTAGCAAGCTCTCGGACGAGATCATAGAAAAGCTAGAGACTACTCCTTACAATAAGAACACTGAACTATTAGGAGTGATGACCTATCAAATTCTTGACAATCCTATTTACTAGAAAATGTTCTAATACGTTCCAGAGGTACTCGACAACAGAGACAAGTACATCTTTGATGACTGGCAACTTAACTCACTCGGCTAATCCGATTACGTTAAAAAGAATCTCAACTCTTTCTAAACCTGTGCATAAATTTTTAATATCATTCATTTCATTATAAATTTTACATATCAAATTAAATCGCAAAATAGTCCTGACTTCTCAAAATTTATTTACTATTTAATTTATATTTCCTCCTAAATGCAAATTCAGTTTTTTATTGTAAAATGAAATTATAAAATGGGAAATTGTATTAAAAATCTTTTGGATAGACTATTCCCAAGACCTAAACTCATACTAAACTGTTAATATTATTATGATAAAAATTTTATATTGTATTAAGTTTAGTATTAGGTGAATTTGGAAGTGGGAAGTCTACTCTGCTTAAGTTAGTAAGTGGAGAACAATACAATATTGAGAAGATTGAGATGCCTCAGTCTGGGTTAGAAATGGAGCAGCTAAATTACAGAGATGACGTGCAGTTAGTGAGTTGGGACAATAACACGGATTGGATTAACAAGAACCTGCAACATTTATTCTACTAAGACGCTCTCGCTTTAGTATATGTGATTGATGGCTCTTAGCCTGAGAATGATTCAGAAAGGAAACAGCAAAGGGAATCATTCAAAAGAATTGTAGATTAAAACTTTGACCTTAACCAGCCACTGCTCTTCATAGTTACAAAGCAAGATTTACCTGCAGAGGCAAAGGTCTCACTTGAAGAAGCTGACAAGTATTACGGCCTAAGCAAATATAAGAAAAAGACACAGTGCAGATATGTAAGCTTAAGCCAAGATGAACCCTAAAAATGCATAGAGGCTTTTGAATGGATTGTTAATTAAGTGCTATAAGATCATAATGTACCAAATTAATGAAAATACTTCTCTTTTACTCCAAATCTAATCTTATGAATCAAAATATTATTAGAAATGAATGGGTTTTCAATTTTCAAGCAAAAGGTAAATTCTCAAATCCCATTTAAGATGCTAGTTTGCAGAAATGATGGACAAGAACAAGAAAACAACTGATGAAGTTCTGGAGCGGAAAATAGCATTGATAGCTGAACTTGAGGGCCAGCTGAGAAACTACTACAAAAGTGTGGATTTGTTTGGAACTAATTTTTTTTAATGCCCAAGGTAAATCTAGAAGGTTAAATGACTGATTTAGTGATAATTGACAGCAATATGGAATATGCAAAGACCTTAAAAATGCTGTACTAAGGATCAGAGTACGACGAAATCATCTAAGATCTTGGCTTTGTGATGGAAAAGTCAAACACACTAACTGAAGATATTTTCCAAATAGATAAATCTCTGCACTCACTCTGTTCAAGACTATTTAAGTAAATAAAGAAACTAAAGGCATAGCAGGATCTGAGAGAGGATGCTAGAGTTGGCTACGATCACTACAGAAACAAATTGGCAAAGCTGGAGAAGTCGCATGCTAACTCGAAAGATACAAAGAAGCAAGAAATGTATCAGAGGAATGTTTATTTTATGTTGAAAAGTTCAACAAGGCAAAGGCAGAGTTCGACACTCACAATTCAAAGCTAGACAAAATGATTGAAAATATTATGGCTGGTGGGGAGTATATTTGTTTATTTGTATATCATGGATCAAATATGTCTTAGGTTCTCAACAGAAGTATAATATTAATTTATTACTCAGTTATTAAGTAGAATGCAGATTTTATACTCACATGGATTAACTTTTCTTGCAAATGGAGCAGTACGAGAAAGAATTATAAGCGATTATTGCTTCTAAGATGCCAAATTAAGATAATTCAGAATAGGATCAAGAGCAATAACCTTAGAGTTTACAGTGAATTATAATTTCATTTATTTCTTAAATATGTAGAAGGAGACGTTGAGACCATCACTTAATTTTAATGAGTGAGAGGAATCATAGCAATTATAAAATCATAGATAATTTCAATTAAAATCTTAAAATTAACACATTAACAATAGATTTTATTTAAGGTTGTTTTAATTTTTGTGTGTTGAGAAAAGCGACAATATCCTAAATAAAATACACATTTAGATATATAAATTTCTTGAGAAGATAATGGTTGCTTGAAATTTATAAGAGAATATAATCGATGATGCTTGCAGATATATTTCGACTTGATAATATTGCCATGAGTTTAGCTTAATTGGATGTGGCTATAGGCATGTTCAAGTAATTTTTTAAGTGGCCTGTTCCTCTTCCTCCTCGATGTTTTTGTTTGCTCCGATTCTGATGCAACCAATGCAAATGAAAATGAACACAATTTGTAATCCAGTTATTTTATTATAGTTAGATTTACTTAATGTGTTAATGTTCATCTATATATGATGTTAGAGGTTGTTTAATAAAAAGATAAAGTTGTGGGTGACTTACAGCAATAGCAATGGCCATTGAGATGACTCTGTTTTGGACCTTTGCATCTGCTTGATCCTGAATTCCGTCTTTCTCTTCGTATATATAGAATGATTTATCTTCCTTCACCTCATATTCAAACTCCTGTAGCTTGTACAGAGTGAATTGGTTCTTTGTCAACTCAAGGATTATGGTCACGATGAAGAAGAACACTCCAATGAACATAATGAATCAAAACAATCTATTAATCAACCCACATAAGTTCATTATTTTATTGAATGCGCAGTAGACTCCGCAGCATGTTCTAATTGCTCCCATTGTATTAAAATATTTTCTAATATTCTCCAATTCTAATCAAATAATAAACAAATTACATCATTCAGTCCAAAATTAATGTAGCATATAATAAGAGAATAAATTATAATAAAGTTTTTAGGTGCTTTTAATATTTCTCTATTAATCAAATTATTTTATCCATTTAAAAACTATCTGAAATCAATAATTGATTAATGATAATTATAGAGATCTATATAAGTAATTATTTACTCTAATTATTGCTGAAATACTAACTTAGAAAAATAAAGTCTTCCCCAATTATAAATATCTGGCAATAATCTATCTTTCGAGAGTGTAGAAAAGGATTTTAAGAAATAATGAATAGAAATCATAGATCATATCCTTCATTGTTTATTTGAGCGCCTTGGTGTAGTTTTGTGTCGTAGAAATTAAGTCTGTCTCTAAGAGCCTACATTACAATCTTAATGAATTATCATAATAG
Source organism: Tetmemena sp. SeJ-2015 (assembly GCA_027382625.1). Lineage (NCBI taxonomy): Eukaryota > Ciliophora > Spirotrichea > Sporadotrichida > Oxytrichidae > Tetmemena > Tetmemena sp. SeJ-2015. Next base: position 75,814 of record JAJKFJ010021242.1, read on the forward strand.
TTTTGAATATCTAAAAATTATAAAATGCAAGCATGTCTGTAGTTATCCTCATCTAGGGTGTCCATATTTGCAAATGCGCTATCATATGCTTTCTTAGCCAAGCAGCAAGAATACTCTTCATGGCTCACATCTAATCTGCATTAAATAATATTATGGCTTACTTTGAGTTGAAACTGTAGAGTGGAGTTGCTTCATTTGCTCCTAATAAAAGCTAGAGTAATCCAAAGCCAACAAAAGTCGTAAAGGATCCGCAGGCGAAAGATTGTCCTAAGCAATGCAAAGCGCTTCCTCATATTCCTTATTGCAACTCACCAAAATGTTGTTCTTCCTATTTCATGAGGATCATATAAAGTTCTTACTCTTCATTATTTGTAAACTCTGCCAGAACTTTCATCTATAAGCACTTAGTTCTTGTCAATATAATTTTTGAAACAATATCTTCGTTAGAAATCTTTGAGCTCACAAGATCCTAGATAACTTAGTTCATCTGTTACATCAATTCAGTCATCTCACTCTGTACTTTACCTTTGTATTCAGCCAAAAGGTGAGGACATTTAGAAAACTAGAGGCTTAATTAATTTTAGAAGGTTACTTTGTCCCTTGATTGGTCTGAAGAGAGGTTTCTTAGCTTAATTTAGTAATCAATTATCTTGAGTTGATAAGCAATAAATTAATAATTAAGCATCTGCAATCTTCTGAGTTTCTTCTTTCGACAAAGTTTGGTCCTCCTATTACTCAAATAAATTACAAAAAAGGAATTAATTTTAATATCTTAATCTAATAAGATGATTATGTGAGTGGTGATGAATTTACCTGCACTAATTTATTCACAAAAGTAATCATGTCTCCAAATCTGTCCGACTGCTCTGCAAGATTCGTGAAAAATAACAGATCTTTAAATATAATCAATCAATCTTCTCTGCTCATTGATCCCTAACTCATTCACAAATTTATTTTTACAATATCAAAGTCTGATTCAGCCATTTTCACACACAATTAAGATCTTTATTTCTATATTCGGAAAAAGTTTCTAAATAAAATTATTTTAATATATTTTCCCTTAAAGTTACTTAATCAAAATATTAGACAATCTTATCAAGAATAAATATCTCTTTAATTGAAAAAAAGATTAAAAATTTTATAAATCGAATGGCAAACACTGTCAAAATTTCTTGGTAATCGACTTTCTTATTCATTAAAGAATTTAGCTTCGATGTGATTTTGTTGGGAGGCATGATATATCTCATCATAAATTTAGGGAAGGCTTGGAAAAATATGTAAGTCTTTGATATCTATGATAATTTAAAACAGCACTTGCTCTGAGCCTTTAAAAGAGTGGCTTTTGATGACTTACTTCAATATTTTGCTGGTGCGAGGATTTTTCTTTTTCTTTGAGCTGAATGCGAAATTTATGAAGTGCTCTGCTACTGTGATTCTGTTTATCCTGATGCCGTTCCATTCACTGTGGACTTTCTTAGGCACTAACTGGTACCAAAAAATGCTAAACAGAGATGCATCATGTGTAAATATTAGAGTATTGTGTTAAAGTGCTGTTCAGTATCCAGAGAGTGCGAGTCCATGGCTTTTGATATTTGCTCTGAGTTTCTCCTACTTCTTGGTGTTTATTTATGTCATAATTATCTGCTCTTTTGGAGTGGAATATGTAAGAAACAGTTAGTGCTTAAAACTATGTAGCTAAAAAACTCTAGATTCAAGGTTGTGTTTCAGCAGATGAACTAGGAATAGAGTGATGACTAACTCATCAACAACCTTCTTCATGAAAATTTACTCAACAATTTAGATCAGGATAGATAAGACCCTGCTATGAGGCCACTTACTGAGAGGGAACTCGCAAAACTCAATTTAGAATAAGCAAAAGACAATACTAACTCATCAACATACTCTCTTGACCAACCAAACTCAAAGCAAAACAAAAATAATAGTTTGTTCAAGTTCGGTTTCAAAGGTATAACTAATTTTTCTCTCAAAAAGAAAAAGCAACAGCCAAAAGAACACTCTCTGGAGAAGGTCACTCACAACGATAAGGAGTAGGATGTTTGTTCAATATGTTGCGATGAGATTTTATTAAATATAAATTTCAGGTGGTGTTAATATCAGAAAAATGCCTCAATGCTTCCACGTATTTCATTAAAGGTACATTCTTTTATTTTATAATGAATTTTAGTTGCATCGATAGCTGGCTTAAGATGAAACCTACCTGTCCCAACTGTAATAGAAAAGCTTTTTATTTATTTAAGTCAGAGATAAAGTTCATCAATATTAGAGCGTACCAAAATCTATATTTTAAGGTTTATCATAGATTTCTAATGAAAATAATGAGAACAATGTGGCAATTGCAATTTCATAATTTCAAAAGAAGAAACTAATTTCTTAGTTCGTAACCATTAAATGAACCAAAATTATTGAAACAAGAAAATATATCACTAATTAAATCACTTTTAGATGTTGTAGTAATTCATCAATGAAGCAACGATGATGTTCGTTTTGTAGTAATCGCATATTCTATGTCCAAGAGCACTCTACATTCCATTTTTAATCATAGTCAAATAATTAGGAGCGCAAGTACGCATGATCTCTATTGAAGTTATAAAATTTATTTTTTAATTATGTTCAATATAAAAAAATGAAATTATTTACGCTTCTCGTAAGTTGTGCAATCGGAAACTCTGTAGAGTTTGTAGATAAATACATCCTTAACGTCGTTGTAGATTACAGTGCATACTTGAATAGGATTTTGAGAGACAACTCCTTGATAAATTATTTTGTTAAGCTCTATTTAATTCTTCCACTCTGGTCTTAAACCTCTATCTCTGGTCATGATGTCCTCTGTGTCATCCAGTTTATTAGGATTCTTTCTGCCCTTGCTTTTATTTTTCCAGTCGTCTCTTTACGGTGATGTTTCTTCTCTGCTTTGATCCCTGAGTTAGTTAAACTAGTCTTTATTGTTGATAAGCGATTTAATATCGTAGGTTAGCTTCCTCCTTCTAACTTCAGTGGATTTTGCCTCATCAGAGAAAACTATCTTATTTGCTAAAAGTGAAGCAGCATCCTTAAGCATGCTGTAATAAAGAAACTTAACAGTTTCACTGAAGTAATTTTCCTTGGTGAGAATTCTCACAACTTCATTTAAAGACTGAAAATCCTTAATCCACACATTTCTTGTCATACTATAAGCTCGAATACCAACTGTATAAAGATGAAATTTGTGCATTTGAGTCGATTGACAATTAGGTTCAAAATACATGAATTATCAGCGTTCTTTATGCTTGCATGTCGTGGTTCAGTGTGCTTCACTCACTTTGGCTTCATCATTATTTTGAAAGATTGCAGCTTTACTCAGCAAATTCTTTTCTTGCGCATTGAACTCATCACTTGCATCTTTCTGAGATATCACATTCTGACTTCATACTCATGTAACTGCTAAGATTCTCAGTCTCTTGATGTCATTTTCTCTCTATGTCACTAGAGGAACTCAAATCTTGACTTCAATCTTCCTTTGAATTGGCACCTTGCGCTAAGTATTGTAGATGAGTTCACTCCATTAATACTAGCTGAATTTATTATGGAAATGAGATTCTTAAATTATTAATAAATCACACCTATCAAATTAATTAAGAATTCTTAAAACACTTAATGTTTTAATGCAAACAGTCTTAATTCACATCTTAAATCATTTCTCTACTAAAGAATCAGTGTTTCCCTAATCTTAATTCATCTCAAAATAGTCTTAATTAATGTTTGCCAATTCTTAATTAATTTGATAGGTGTGATTTATTAATAATTTAAGAATCTCATTTCCATAATAAATTCAGCTAGTATTAATGGAGTGAACTCATCTACAATACTTAGCGCAAGGTGCCAATTCAAAGGAAGATTGAAGTCAAGATTTGAGTTCCTCTAGTGACATAGAGAGAAAATGACATCAAGAGACTGAGAATCTTAGCAGTTACATGAGTATGAAGTCAGAATGTGATATCTCAGAAAGATGCAAGTGATGAGTTCAATGCGCAAGAAAAGAATTTGCTGAGTAAAGCTGCAATCTTTCAAAATAATGATGAAGCCAAAGTGAGTGAAGCACACTGAACCACGACATGCAAGCATAAAGAACGCTGATAATTCATGTATTTTGAACCTAATTGTCAATCGACTCAAATGCACAAATTTCATCTTTATTCACTAACTTCGTCAGTTTCCATGTCAATTGGATAAAAAGAGTGGTACACCTCAGTAACATAGTTGTTCTAGCTCTTTAAAATAACCTCCATGAAGAATATGTCCTCAGCATTATCATTATACACATGGTCTTGAAATAGCACTTCTCTTAAAGGCTCTTTGTAGTTGTCCACTAAAAGTAAAATGTCTCCTGAAGGATTCTAAAATAGATCTGCTCTTCGTATTAGCTCTACCCATAGGCCAACTGCAGGGTTTAGAGCTTCTGCTATGCTAGAATGATTTAGCAATTCTGGATCCATATGAAATAAGTCAGATGGATAGAAAGTCACAGTATATGTTCTTTGAGTTTTTATAAAGTATATAGACCACATCCAGCATTCCATGGTAGGATAGAGAGTCACGGTTATTATGGAGTATTGAATCACTTTGAAGAAGTTGAATACTTTTGGCATTTGTACTATAATTTCCTAACTCGAAGAAGTTAGCTTAAGAGTCTTGGTGTCCTCTGCTGAAAAAATTGGCAGCTCTTTTTCAATGATAAGTTTATTTCTCAAACTCAGAGTAGGAGGCTCTCTTGTATTTCTTTTTATTGTTGGGATAAAAATATTTGATCGATAAGAATAACACTTAAATCTTGAAATCTGAAGTGATAAAAATTGACAATTTCTAATTTGTCATCAATAATATGGTTTTGCTGTTGTCAAAGTTATTATAAGTAGGCATAAATGCTACAAATCATTTATTTATAGTTTCCTTCTTTTATTCATTTTAAATTTTGAATTTGCCTGAATCCTCTATTAAATCAGGAAATATCTTCATTTGATCAAGACTAAATGGGAGGGAATTGTTATCTTCATTTTTGTTTTATTCATCAATTCTTTTCTACAGTTTTTAATAAACTTCAAGTCTCTTCAATTTGTACAATTAATCACTAGAAATTGCAACAACGTTTCCACCTTCGTCTAAAGGTCTAGTGAATTAAGGAAGTTTCCAAAATAACTAATACCCTACTTTAGTCCTATAAACAAATAGGTTTCTGATGTAGTCGTGCAAGAATTATACCAAATTAGGCTTTATCATATTCGGATGGTTCTCATAGAACTTAAAAATCTCGCTCTAGTAGTATTAAATCAATACATTTTAAAAGTGTATCCTATCAAGTCATCATAAGATATAACTGCTTCATGATTTCTGCTATTATAGATATTGAAAATGTTAATCTTCCATAGTTTGATTTCTTAAAACCTTTTTCTTTGAGTCTAGCTAAATTTCTTTTAATCTAGTAAGATATGTTTATTACCATGAGATAAAGATAGTTTTAATTTTAGTTTTAATTCCATTAACTTAAATAAATCTTTACTTGATTATCGTTTTGATTCTTGCTGATTTATTCTACATCTAAGTTAAATTCAGTAACAGTGACGAGCATTCTTCCTCCTAGGTTGTCGAAGAAAACGATCCCTTAAAACTGCCTATAGTTATTCTTGTAGACCGTTCTCATGAGATTCTCATTGCAGATTAGCATGTTGATGTAGTTTTAGTTTAAGTTTATATTCTTGTCCTTCCTGCTGTTGAAGTTTAGTTTCAGGTAAGATCCGTTCAGCTTAAAGTTGATTGATATCATAGACTAAAGTTGGTTGACAACCATTTTCATTGAGGACTGGTTGCATATTCTAATCACATCTTTTATAGTCTTCTTGTGATACACTTTCAAGTCGTAAATGTCATAATAGATCGTATTAAACGCCTTAATCTAAAGTGTGGAAGTATAACCCATCACGTAGTAGTCTATTCGAAGGTTGAAAGTGTTTTTTACTCCATCTTTTCCAGCTATCTGAACCTGCCCTAAGTACAACCCATCAGATTGGGGGAACTTACTCAGAGTCAAGCGAAACATGTTATTTGGATCCTCCAAGTATAAATAATATTCTCTTGTGTTTTAATCTATAAGCAATTCAGGCTTTCTATTTCCGTCAACAATCTATATTGTAACTGCTTGGCCTTAAGTATCTTCGTAGACTGGTTCATAGTTATAGTAAACATTTTCCTTTTCTCTAACTTACTTTTCTTATGATAGTCTAGGATCCTCGTAAAATGGATAAATTGGATAGTCATAAGAAGCCTCATCAAAATTGGCCTCCAAAAAATCATCATAGTAGAAAGTCATTTTATTTTCCTTTTTTGTTTACTAAATTTAATCCAAGTTTAAGAAGATTTTCTCAAATTTATAAGCTTTCATATCCAGTTTATCAAGATCTACTTGCACTCTGCAGTCATAAATGAAGAGACACTCTGCGAAAAAATTGTAAAACGTGAACCTCTCCTTCATATTGAATCTTCTCCTTGACAGAAATTCATTTGCCTTCCATTTGTAATTAAACTTCTCAAAAAATTACTCCAAAGTTTCCCAGTTGATATTGAATGAGTCATCCCAATTAGTTGTACTAATCTTAGAGCAAACTTTTATTTCTGCATAAGACTTGAATTCTGTCTTTTTCTTAGTAAATTTTTCTTGCTCAATATCAAGTCTCTCCATATCCTTAATGTCACTGTGATGCTCAACATCATATGAAAGTACTTAAGGGTGGTATGAGACGTACTCGCAAGGCCTTGACTTCATTCTATCCAGTTCTTTAATTCTTTCCTCATCACTATCTGCATCTCCCGAAAATCTTTTAATCCTCTCGTCAATTAAAACCCTCATATTTTCATAGTTGCTTTCTATCTTCCTGAATATGAGAGTCATTATATAATAGTTTGTCTCTATCTTAATTACTCCTTGCTCTAAAATATCCTACTCTTTTATAAAATCCTCAACTTCTTATTTGTTCTTTTGCATATCCATAAGCTTCCCTATAGCGTCTTCTTTCTCTGCAATATTTTCATATCCTTGTAGTTAATTATCTCCATATAATTTATTGGACTATTGATTTGAGTTTGCTAATTTATTTTGCATATTGAACCCACCTCGAGAAGTGGTTTAAATAGTGTTAAGATTCACCTCTCCATCCTCTTGAATGTTAAAATTATTTTGCCTGAACTATCTCATCTCATCATCAAGATTAATTCCTGAGTTTTAGTGATCGAACTCTATCATAGCTTCTATCTTTGTGTCATTTCTAAATTCTTAGACTTTCTTTACACTTTATTGTATCTATATCGCCCTCTCGTTGAAATACTTTGGGTACTAGATGAACATTCCAAACATTTGCAGTAACTGAGATGAAATTTTATCTTATTTGCAAGCCAATTAAAGGTTCTTTTGCTTTCTAATTTGCCATTCCTTAGCCAATAAAGACTCTTTGACGTCTCTTGGAACCAAGCACCACCCATTCATATTTCTTTTCATGAAGAGACACTCAACTATAACCTTCAATTTCAGAGCTGCTCTGTCGATGCAGTTGTAATCTATCAAAGACATGGGAGGAAGTCCTCTTCTCTTTCTTCGCTCCTCATTCATAATTGCAATCGTATCTTCAATTAGTCCTTGCTTCTTCATCTTCTCAGAGTAGCTATTGTGCTGCAAATTTTATATCAGTTTATACTATCCTTAGTCTGACCTTGGCAGAGGAACAAAATGCATTTTCAAGAAAAAGTCGAAAGGATTTACTTTCTATAAAACTTAAATTCAAAACTATAAATTACCCTTGCATAGACTGGCTCGTACATGTCGTTGGTGAGTATCTTGACTCTCTTAACTTATTTTCCTGTGTCATTATAAGCAGTGAGGTCCTTTTCATGATCAATCTGTTGCATGAGTTGCTCGTACATGTTGATCTTTTGCTTGTAGCTGTTGAATAGCTTTTCCTTGTTTTGTTTGAGTTGCTCAATGGGTCTGAGTCTAAGCTCTTACTGTGTTTACCTATCAATAAGCTAGTCTGGGTTATTCTCTTGTTTGTACTTCTCGTAGTCAAATCTGTCGTCATACTCTATTTCTGATGAGAAATTGAGCATATCATTATACTCTTCTTTGGCTTCTTTTAGATTTGCATCGAACTCCTGCATGTCGTACATGTTGTTCTCAGTGTGGGCAAATGTATTCAAATATAAATAAGTTCTTTAGGTCTGGCCTCTGATCTATCAACCCCATCATTCGAACTTAGTGACGCACCCAGTTATTGAACAAGTACAAAATGAAAGGCCAAACTGACTCAAACTCAAAGTTCTTGTCTATGTCTTTCGATATCTTGATAGCTACTATGATTAACATCCTATAGAAATTCGAATTTAAATCGAATTAAATATAATGAAACGCTAATTTAGTAACTCGGCAAATCAGCCGCAAAGGAAGGCTAACGCAGACCTCAAGTCAACTTCTTTAGCTGCTAATAAATCAGCTAACAATCTAAGAGCAAATATTTTAAATAGTGTAGGCGATAGGACAACAAGCTAAGGTCTTAATAAATCAGCCAGCTCTGCTCTTAATATTTCATAAAATGTCCCTTCCAAATAAATACCACCCAAACCCGAAAATAAAAAAGAAAGCGAAATTAATTAGACAGAAGAAAAAAAGAAACCCATCCCAGAAATGACTCCGACTCCTACCATCAATTCTAATATGACGCCCCTCTCTTATAAATATTCCAGTGATGCTCCAAAAGTTATTAAAGGAATTTTAAAAAAGCCCAAGCAAGAAACTACGACTCTTAGTTAACAGAGATCTACTTCTAAATCGCAATAGCCATAAAATTAAAGTGAATATCCCTACTAAAGCTCTTTGCATAAGCCTTCAGATAGCCAAAATATGTAGTCTGTAACCAGCAAGACTTCCCACTCAAGAGAAGCTTCTGATACAACTCCACTAACTATAGTCTCAGCCTACTAAAACTCTCTTAACCAATAACATTTGGCAACTCAAACAGTAGATTCAGCCTTTGAAGAGTATTTAAAAGTTTAAGAAGAGTTTGCAGCAAGGGGAGAAATAGAGGAAGCAATTAAAAACTTGCAAGATGGATTGAATGAGCGACTTAACTACTACCCTGCAAAAGACAGAGGAGTATGGCTAATCTCTAAAATGCTGTCTGAAATAGGAATTAGACTTGCTGTCAGATGTCTTAATTCTGATAAAGCAGAAAAAGCTAATTAATTTTTGAAACTTGCACGGAAACATACTGAGCCACTTCCCAATTCTGATTGGAATGAAAATCCTGAGTGGATGGTTACAAGGAAAAATGTTTTTAAAAACCTTGCTCTATTTTATTAAAGGTAAGAAATAATATTTGCCCTTAAATATGTGTAGGAAGGAAGACTGGAGTAAGGCTTTTGATTGTTTCAAAGTGGCTCTTAAATTGGAAAAAGATCTGAAAGAAAATTATGCAAACACCTCCCTGACATGTGCTGTTATCCTATCAAAGCTGAATAGATACGCGGAGTCAATTGAGTATGCTTAATACTGCATGAACCAAATTGAGCTGCAAATGAACATAGATAGGAACAAACCATTGTAATATTTTATTGGCTGAGTACAAGTTCTTTGGGATAGATTAAGTTAAAGCTGCTGAGTATGATAAAGTAATGACTTCTTATGCTATTTCTCTCCACTTGCTGGGAAACAATCTTGCTAACTTGAAATACATTAAGGAAGCTAAAGTATTTTTGTCAAAGGCATCCTATGTTACAACTAGCATGCTTAACAAGCCAAAGTTCGATTTACAACTAGCTATCACAAATGATCTCAACAATCTACAGAATAGATATTTTAATTAAGAAAAACTACAAGACATAGTTAGTGGCAAATAAGAAACAGGTAATGGAGGATATTGAGCAGTCACTTCTTACCATCAAAACTAATCTAGCAAATAGTAGTTATAGTTTGCTTGCTGACTAGCAAGAGTAGAAGGCCTTGGTTGGGACAATAACTAATGGTCCTCCAGTCAAAATGGTGAAGAAAGAGCCACCTAAATCTAAAAAGAAAATGAAGGAGCAGGAGGATTTAGAAGAGGATGAGGATGATGATAAACTATAACATTACCATTTTAATTTTAAAGCAAAGTCTATTTTATTAAAAAGGTAATGACGTTCGTGCAGAGATTTGCTGAGGAGAAAAAGAGAAAAGAAACTGAGACTCTCGATGAGTACCACAAACGAATTTAGCAAGACTATGATGAAAAACAAAAGGATTATGTTTAAAGATAGCAGAAGAGTAAGTTTTCTTAAGAAGGTAAAGAAGAGTTTAAGTAAAAGTATGATCTCTCCGGCCAGTTTAATAAGGCTGATGGCTAGCGAGCATTCGCCCCTAGTTTATAGACAATTCAACAAATTCAGGATAAAAAGAGAGCGGCTGCTCAAAAGAATAGAGTTAAACTTGCTAATGAAGCTAACACTGATGATGAAAGATCCCACCGAATTAAAAAGTTATCAATAAATCCAGCCGCAGAAGGAGCTAAGCTCGACAGAAAAGGAGTAAAATACTCTAGTGATAAAGGAACAAAGAATTTCATCTCCAAAAGAAAGCAAAATATTATATTTATCGAGAGGGTTAATGAGAGACATGGGTTTGCGTCTGGGTAGATAATTGATGACGAAGATGAAGAAGAGATGACTGAATGGAAAGGTGGGACTACAAAGTAAGATGAAATAAAGAGGTTTGAAGATTTAAAACTGCCACCTATCAAAGGATATAAGCTCGATGATCTTGGATTAGGAGCTGCTGGTGAGAGAGCTTTTGCTAAGTATGAAGGTTATTAATCTGATCAAAGTTAAAAGAGCAAGAATTTGTTCAATAACCAAGACATCTCCACAAGGAAGTTGCTCCAAACAGTTGAGACTAATTATAGAAAGAATTTGCCAAGTAGTCTCAAGCAAATGCAAGACAAAGCTGTTGATGAAGGTGAGGAGTCAGATGATCTTGAGAGAGATGCTAATCCAGCACTCAATCCTTTCAAAACAGTTACTGGAGAGCTCAAGTAAATTCCTGTTTATAATCCACCATAGCAGCAGGTTATAGATTGGAGAAAGGAAGGATAACATAGTTCTAGTGATGATGAGTTGCCTGACACAAAAAAAGTCCTGGAAAGACTTAACATCAAAAACTAAAATGAAGATCCTAACAAGCTATCAATATATTTTCAGCTTAAAATTTTTCAATAGTGGAGGGAGATCTAACAACTTATGATGAAAACCAACTAGACCAAGCTAAAAAGTAATAAAGAGTTATCATATTTAACAAACCTCCAAAGGCTCAAGCTTCTTCTACATCTTTAAGCAAAGCTATTACTGAAGTTAACAAGGGAGAAGATACTAAGCCAATTGATGTGAAGTAATAGTTAGCAGGGCAAACAGGTAAAAGCCTTGGAATGACTTCGAAAGGTTCTCCTAGAGGCTAGAGTGTAGACAGTATGTTAAAAGCACAACAAGCTGCAACAGAAACACCATCTTAGGGAACTCCATCACACAAAGGCCCTGCTAGAGGAACAAGAAGTAAGTTTGGACAGAGCAAAACTCAGCCATCCTAAAACAAGAAGGAAAAGGAGAAGAGTCAATACTTGCCTCCTGGTTAAAGAAAGCGACCTCTTAGATAAGACCCATGGGGAGGAGAAGATTAAATTTTTTAGATTCAGATGAGAAAAGATAAAAAAGAATAGCTAGCTAGTAAAGATTAACTGAGTTAGCTCAGCCAAAGCCAAAGAAATATGTCCTCGTCAAGGATGATGAGGAAGAGAAGGAAGAGGATGAAGTTGAAATGAAGACCAAAGCAATCAACTAAAAAGTAGAGAAGGGAAAAGCCATTAATTTCTCAGACTATGTGGATAGGGATGTGCCCTATTTGAAGAACAACATACATGGTTTAGGCACTGAGTAGAAAGGAAAGCAAAAGACTTTCGACACTAAGCTCAATTTTATATTATAAATAACAAGACTGGATTATTTAGTAAACTAGGAGCTCAGCAATAGATAGCAGAGGAAGAAGGTGAACAAAAAGGAGAGAAGACTGTCAAAGGTGCAGCAGGTACTATTAAATATATAAAGGACAAGAAAGCCAAAACTGTCAAGAATGCAAAAAAAGGTGCGAGATCACCTACTGACTAAAATAACCTTGAAAATAACTAAGGAGATGGGCCTGAGTTCTTACAGCGAAATAATAATTATCATTTATTAATAATCTTGATGGGATTCAAGGAGGATTCGCATACTTTTTGAAAAAGCAGTAAAGGGCTCTAGCTAATCCTTAAGCCAACAATCAACGAAAGGGAAGGGAGGTAATCAAAAAAGGTGCAGCCAGTTCTTACGGTTTAACAATTACGGGGGGAAACAATTTAACACTTGGGGAGTTAAGACTTTTGGAAGGAGCAGCAACAACACACATTTCTAAGATGGTGAAGGGTTACTTTGTTAGGAAATGGTATCTAAACTACTAAATAAGGAAGAGACTTGGTATTCCTTTTTCAGGTTTGGAATTCACTGAAAATGCCTTCTTAAGATATTGATAATAAATTTAATAAATTAAAATTAATAGTAATTTTATTGTGTTGATTATACTTTTCAAGGCCTAATTAAAGATTGCATGATATGGCTCTGTTAATGGATTTATTATTATTGTATTTTAATATAGTTAATGAATAGGTTTACCTCCCTAATTAGTTGAGGTTGTGAATGAGTAGAGCAAAATGAGAAACTTGTTAAATAAAACTTACAAGCACCAAGCAAACAAAAAGAAAACAAAGAAGAAGGTGTTGTTTGCTGCTGATAATCAAGAAGATGAAGAGGGCTTTGGTGCTGACTAGTCTCAAGCAGTTATATCAGAAGAAGAGCCATCTGCGACTAAAAAGCCCTCTCCTGTGAGGAGAATCCCCAAAGGAGCCACTCCTCAGTAATTACTAGATAACTTGCAAAAGGACTTTGTAGCCAAGGGTTTAGACGCCTATACCCAATTCAAAAAGTATGGAGGAGGCATAGACCACAACGAAAAAGGAGAAATTTAAGCCAAAGATTAAAAGACACAAGCAAGAGATGATAAGATGGGTCAAGATGAGATCAATGCTTTGGAGTAAAAGATTCCTAAATGGATAGGAGACTAAATCAACCAAGACAAGTTCCTAAATGTACAAGAGCAAGAAGAATACCTCAAGAAGATTGCAAAAGTTAAAAGCTCAAAGAAAGCTCATGATCCTGCAGAGCAAGCAGTTCAACTAGATGCACAAGGCAGACCTATTCCTAAACAAGTATTTTCATCCTCTCTTGCCGCTTTTGCTCAAATCCATGGAGTTTTCAAAAAACCAGAAGAACAGAAAGAAACAATTAAAAACCTAAGAAATGAAGACGAGGACGACTATGGCGAAGAAGATATTCAAGAGCTATTACTATAATAAATTATTTTTAAAATTTAAATAAATTAAATAAAGAGATTATAAAAGCTGCTTTTAAAATATTGAAAAAACGAAGATAGATTGATGAAGATGAAGATTTCTTTCCCATTGAAAATTTAATTTTAAGTATCAGGAGTTCTCAAGAGAAGCAATAGTCTTTTACAAACGAGTTGGAGATATGATGATTAAGTGGACCATAGTTGTAGGAGTAGCATTTAAAAAGGACAAGAAATTTTATTTGCCAATCAAGCTATTTATAAAATCTAATTTAAACAACAAATATATTAAATAAATTATAAAATTGAAAACTAGAATCTGATTAAATTATTGTGCTACACATTCAAACAAATTCCTTAAAAATAACAAATTAAAATCTAACCTCATTTTATATATAGAACTTAATTTGCTTAACTATTCATAATCAACTAAACACAAAAAAAGTAAAATTCGAATATGAAAGTAGGAATAATAAGAATATACTCCTCTTTTTTTTCCTAATAGACCCTTAAAATTCTTTAATTTTATTACTAAAATAAAAAAAAAGCTATAAAAGCCAGTGAACACTCTTAAAAATATATTTTATAATGAAGTCTTAATAGTGTGATAATAATTTAAAATTATATAATTATATTTATAATGAAAATTGGAACAAAAATATTTGTAATATATTAGGAGAACCATTGAAATCTAGGAATTCTATACTAGTATATCTTATGAATCTAGAACTTCTCAAGATATTATAAATTGAACATGATTACATGATGAAAGAATGTTTTTTAAATGAAATAAATGCTGATTATAAAGACCATGTTTAGGTGATTCAAAGATGTTACTCTTAAAATAAGCAAGCTTCTAATTTATATTAAATATATAAATAATCTACTATATAAAAATAATACTTTATGCTATTAAAAAATTAAATAAAAAGCGAAGAAGAAAAATTCTGAGGAGAAGTAAGGCATTAATCTCAAATAAAATAAAATCATCTTATAGAAAGATAAAAATCTTTAAAAAGAAAGATTTAATTTGAAAATAAAAGTAAAAGAATAAGAAAAAATATTAATATGCGAAAGATTAAACCAATATGACTACAATATCAAATTAGAGATAATAAAAAAATTTAAAATTTTATTTTAAATAAATGAATTTTAAGAATATTTCACAAAATAAAATTATCTTTATTATAAAATATATTTAAAGAAATAATATAGGAAACAATTGTTCAAAAAAAAAATAAAATAAAAATAATAAAATGAACATAAAAAATGTAAATTAAAAATTATGAGATATCTATATGGATCATGTATGAAATGCGTTATTGAAAGGGAATCAGCAGATATTTGTGAACTGGATAATATAATTTATATTATTGGTCAATAAAGAAAAGCTGCACAGCGGCCGATTTTTGATAAAGGTTTTAGTTCGCGAAATATTTGCCCCTCTAATTTCTGGGCTAAAAAGTCAACTTTCCCAAAAAAACAAATTTGGAAAAAAGTGAAACATAAATCCTAAAACGAAAACTCGCAGGGATCCGATCTTATCAAAGACAAAATGAGGGGCCACTGCAAATAAGTTGCCTAGGGCCTCTCAATAGCGTTATTTGGCTTCACCCCGGCCGATTTTTGATAAAGGTTTTAGTTTTGCGAAATTTTGCCTCTCTTTAAATTTTTGGGGTATAGTCAACTTTTCCCCAAAATCAAATTTGGAAAATGTGATCAAAAAATCCCAATCGAAAAATCGCAGGGATCCGAAACTTTTCAAGACAAAATGAAAAGGCCCCCTCAACCCCCGGGTTTTATTCAGGGGGGCTGAATGACGGCCCTTTCCCATATTGGCCCTCCGATAAGTTTGTTGCGAGTTTTAGCCCAAAATGAGTCCCCGGGGTTTTTTTTCCAAAAATTTTGACTATTTTTTTTTTGATTAGGAATTTTGGGGGCTCCCCAGAGGGACCCAAAAAAGGGTAAAAGGGAGGTTTTTGTACCCTAAAGGGGTGAGTAAAAGCTCCCCACAAAACCCTCTAACCCCCCGGGGCATTCCAAAAGGGGGCTGAATCGAGCGGGGTTGCCCATATTGGCGTCCGATAAAATCGTTCGCGATTATAGCCA